>LBNU01011076.1:49156-104719 GCA_014162995.1 Artemisia annua
TTCAGCTTTCATTTTTTCAACGTCTAAGGCCCAAAAAATCTGTTCAGGAGTTAACCTAGTCTGGGGTGCAAAGACCGTCAATAGGTTCTGCTCATAGTAGTTATGGGGCTTGACATTAACATTATTATCTATGCACATAGGATCCTTCATCCTATCCTCAAGTCTCTTCCTATTTTCAGTTTCACATGCATCAATCTCTTCAGTATCACGCACATCAGGGGGATCATGATTAGGTTTAAGCATCATATTGAAGTCATATAAGGCAGGTTGCGAGGCACTAACGCTCCTAAGATAATTAGTTTTGGGCAAACCTGTATCCTTATCACTATGTTTATCACGAAGCTTAATGTGCTTTTGTATCATTTGAGCAGTTTGAATGGTTTGGCCTTGTGTGTACAATTTGTTTTCAAGCTTGTTCTTTAAGGCCTTTAAATTGGAAAAATCATTTAGGAGTTTATCTTCCTTATTTTGAAAATCTAATTTTAGTGTGTTAACACTATTTTGGATCTCCTGTTTTTGTTTAACAGTTTGATCGATTTGATTTTGCAAAGATTTTAATTCTACTCTTAACTTTTCTTCCTTTAAATTCCTTTCGGTAATATATGCACACATTTGCCAATCCATTTTCTGTTCACGTTCAGTTAACTCAAATTTTGCACGTTGTTGATACACATTCACCTGATCTTTAAGAATATTAATTCTAGTGGTTAAGGTATCATCAAGAATAATAGCAGTATATTCATCATATTTACAAGCATCAATATTAACGGAAGAGCCATCACTTGGTAAAGCAGTCTCAACACTTTGTTTCAAGTATTGCTCATATGGGACAACATTGCTATTACCCATATCAGCAGAATTTGAATCAATAGTGTCGGTGTGTTTTACTTTGTTATGAGTCCTTTGATGGTGCACCACATCGTCAACATGTGTATCCTTAGATGCTTTACTAGGTCCATCAGACTCATTATTGTTATCCATATGTTGTTGTTTTGAGGAAACATTAGTGTTTTTCAAACCAACATCATCTGGAGTGACAATACTAGGTTGATGCACCTCATCGAGTATCGTTGGAATGACACTTGTTTCATATGTGTCATATAGTTTGAGTACCTCTGAAATGATGGAAGATTTTGAAGGTTCTGATTGATTTGCCGATGTGACTGCAGATGTAAGCTTAGCCATAAAGATGGTCGGAGTAGTGGGTTCATCATCAACATCAGAATCAAATGCATCACAATCTTCAGCTTGGAAGATGTTTGGGTCATTCAAAGCTAGATCCTGGACTGGTTGATCATCCACATCAGCATCAAAAGTGTTTCCTTCATCACCAGCAAGAAAGAGCAGCTGTTCCTCATCCAATTTAACTCCATTTTCTTGAGCTTGCATCAACAGCATCTTATCTTTGAAGTAGTCGGAGTTCTGAGGACGCTTTGGTTCAGTGCAGTTTCTAGCAATATGACCTAGCCCACCATAGTTGTAGCACTTGATTTGCCTTCCTAGCCATTGATTACCATTTCCCATTCTGTTCTAAACATTTCCTCTGACATTTTGTCTTCCTTGAACTACAATACGCCCATCTTCCACAACAGCAAGATTACGTGGATTAGATGAGATTCTGAGTTGATTGTTGGTTTGAGGTAGAGTGTTTCTGATGTGTTGAACCAGCATTGAGACTTGGTTGGAAAGATTGTCAATTCTCTTGTCCATATAAGCATTCCCAGATGCTTGTGAGTTAGTCATGACATTTGCTGATTGCATGGGAGTTTGACCAAGAGACGACTGATTATGCGTTGCTTGAGTTGTGGTTGGGTGATTGACTAAATCAGCAGTGAATTGTTGAAGTCCATGAGCACTGGAGATTAGAGCAAGAGAGTCATTTGAGGGGTGAAACTTCTCTCTTAGTTGACGATCATACAAAGCATGTTTCTCATGTTGTTGGAGATAGGCATAGAGCTGTTCATAGTTGGTGTTTCTTAGTCCTTTGTTAAGCTTCACAGCCGTGACAAACCGATCCCATTCTGGAGACACGTTGTTGACAAACTTTTACTTGAGTTGGATGTTGGGCATTGTCATTCTGATCATTCTCATGTCATTCACAAGCTTGTGAAATCTGACATAGTAATCATTGATGCTTTCATTAGGGTTCATCTTAGAGTGCTCGAATTCATCGTACAATTGAGACTCACGATCTTCCTTTGTAAGTTCTGACCCAGCTAGCAATGTTTTGACATTGTCCCAAACAGCCTTGGCCTCAGTGTTGAAGTTAATCAGCTTGTAGATGTCCTTAGGTAGCCCTTGTACCACAATGTTTGAAGCTTTAATGTCAGCATCATAACGTTTCCTTTCCGTTTCATTCAGATCATTGTAAGTACGAGGTCTATCAATTCCAAAGGTGACTGTACCATCTTCATTAGTGGAGATAACATCTCTAGTAGTGCCCATTTGATACGGACCTTCATCAATAGATCTCAGAATGTTCTCCCCATTTTCTTTACCTTGACAATACAAACGGATTCTTTGTGACCAAGACTCATAGTCAGTTCTGTCTAGCATGGGAGGTCTAGTGTCAGACCCAGCAGCTTGATCATCAATAGATGTTACAGTAGTCATGATGAAAAAAAAGTTTTTAGACGGGATTTTACAGCACACGTGACTTAAACCGAGAAATAGATTCTTTCCCGGGGTTTTACTAAAGTCAACTAGGAAACCGCTAAAGTGCACAAACCGCTAGACAAAGTAACCGCTGATACAGTAACCGCTGATACTTAACTGCTGACAAACAAACCGCTGATATAATAACCGCTACAATTTAACTGTTGGAACAGTAGCCGCTGAAACTTATCCGCTGACACTTAACCACTGGAATAGTAACCGCTGGACAGAGTAACCGCTAGTAAAGTAACCACTACTGACTTAACCGCTGAGTAGTTAACCGCTGTGAGTAAACCGCTAACACGGTACAAAGTACGGCGTAATGCTCGCTCCACTACTTGTACTTAACCGCTATTACTAACTGCTAAACACCCAAACTAACTGCTGGAAGTTAACCGCTGAAACAGTACAAAGTACAGCGTAATGTTCGCTCCACTACTTGTACTTAACCGCTACCACTAACCGCTAACTACCCAAACTAACCGCTGTGAAGAATACTTTAACGTGGAGCAAACCGCTGGCAAGGAAAAGTTCGAAAACCCATTCGTACACTTCACAAACGTTAGATATAGTCCAACCAACTGATAAACTAGATGAATCTAACCTTTCTAATCCTAGAAGTACAAGAAAGATCACAAGAAACACCACAAACGAGCACCAAAATGAGTAAAAACCACCCTAAACTAGTAGAAACCAAAACAAACCATACACCACAAGTTCTATGATCCCTAGGATGTAACCATGGCTCTTGATACCAATTGTAGAACACTAGTTAACATCACAAACAGAAATAACCTTGTGGTTTGGTTCGTTCCAAGCAAGAGAGAAAGAAAGAAATCTAGAGAGAGAAAGTTAGAGAGAGAAAGAAGTGAAGCCTTAGAGAGAAAACCAAAAAAAAGAAAATAGAATAATGAGAAGGCTTACCCTCTCCAAGGATGGAGAGGGTATTTATATGTACATGGGTTTTGCCACTTGGGCGTGCCACTTGGGCTGCGGATCAGGTATACAGTTGGTAAAGACCCGTCCTTCTTCCGCGAACTAATCTACTTCTAAACTACGTTTAACTAACTAACATAACTTCTACGAGCTAAACAATGCTTAATCATATCTGGGGTGACCAAATCTTTCTTATACAAAAATCGAGTTCCTAACAAATTCATTCTTTCACTCAAGGTTTTCCAATTATTATCATGGTTTTGGGTCATGTTTTGAGACTTTACATGCATGCTAGTATCATGATGCATGAATATTGTACAAGCAAACACCTAGTAGTATCAGCAACGACATTGACATCTTAAACCCTAAGTCACTTGAATTCAAACCACTGTTGTTTCTAATCGTGCAGACACCCAATCAAGAATTTCTTTAGTGTTCTCTAAGGCTATATGAACTAATTAATTAGACTAAAACACATCAAAAGGAAATGCTTCAATCGATAGTTACATAAACTCTAGTATCTGATTATGCCTTTTTGATTGGTGTTATCATTTGAAACATTTTATGGAATTATTAGTCAACAACCATGAAAACATTAGAATCTCACAATAATCGAGGATAAGAAGAAACTTTGTTAGTCTGAATCGTTGAGGTTTTCAACTATGTGTGATACTTTTGAGAGCATTATTAATTCGAATGATGAAGAAACAATTTTTCTTGTAGAATTATGATAAGGTGTGCAAACTTCATGATGTTGTGAAAATTTTTTCCTCCTCAAAACATGTTCCATTTTGACACAGCAAAGTAAAATTTGTTTTAATGGAGGAACATAGATTTGAGGATAGAAAGTTTGCACACGAGGAAAGAAGATTCTTTTTGTATTTTTGAAAAATTAGTTATCTGTTTTATTTTATTTTTGTTTTGAAAAATATATTAAAAAAAATAAAATTATGGTTTAAGATATGTGCAAGATATATTATTCAGTTTAAGAAGATGATGACGTGAATACCAAAGTGAGAATATCGTTCAGCACATTGTAGAAGTCTGTAGTCAATATCTCTTAAACTTTCACCACCAAAGCTTTCGAGGCTCACGAATAACCGTCTGAACTTGTGGTTGCCATGATGTGATCTTTAAACGGGATTTTACAACTCTTGTGACTTAAACCGAGAGATCGATTCTCTCCCGGGATTTTACTGAAGTCAACAAGAGAAACCGAAAGATGTGATATGCGAGTTAGAATTAGAGTGAGATCTTGGATAAGTCACAATTAGCACTAAGTGTCATGTCGCGACAAGTCAAGTTACAAGAGATCCGATCGTAATAAGTCAAGTCGTAAAGATTAATTCACAACGTCAAATTACAATCAGACAATCGAAACGACTTAAGTCACAACAATTCACCAAATGCAAGTAGTTAACAAATCACTAGAATCTCACAACTAAGTTAATCGCTAGACACCACCAAATCGCTGAATTTTAGCCTCCTCATTAGGAAGCTTTGGTAGCTTCCCCTCAAACCGACAATCACCTACATGAGACCACTTCCCTCAAGTCGTTGAAGTGATGCAAAAAGTCTCATTGTATGAAGCTTAAATACCCGAAGAACAACGATAACACCAAAGTAACAAGATAAAATACGGATCATCTCTGCGGTTAGTAATCCGGAATAAATGATTAAGCCCGATCACATGACCTTGTTGTGTGTCCCCAATGTACACATTACTCTATGGTTTTGAGCAGTTGTCTATTCAGGGGATTAATAGATCAACATCTTCATTTCACCAAATGCATTCCAGTTATCTTTCACATACTAAATAGGCCCATAGAGTACACATGTTCCCAATAAAATTCGAAACGATGACACCAAACACGAGTCGAAACGATGACACCAAAGTAACAGGTTGAAGCACTGATCATCTCTGCGGTTGTAAACACCGGAATAGATGATTAAGTCCGATCAAGTGAACCTGTTGTGCGTTCCCGTGATACACATTTCTTTCCCCTGATTGTTGCGATCTTATCGAAATCAGCATAACATTGTGTACATGAAACATTAACCAGAAGCACTTTAACATAAATTATATAGGCTCGTATGAAGATGTCGACAAGCAATATCATCTCACACTCCAAATGTCCTTCTCATATTTCTTCCTACTGAAAGCTGAAGTAGTACATACGCAAGTATCGAGAGACCACTTCCCCCACGTAGTTGGAATAGTACACTGAACGCCATGAGTTAAGACACTGATTGTCTCTACGGTTATGACATTAGTCTTCCCGGCATAACTTCAATTAAGACGAAGTATTAAGTTCATCACATGTACTCTTTATGCATTCAGATGTATGTCTCCTTTCCCCTTGCTGGTTTCGATACTTCCGAATCAACAACATTTTCGCACAACTACTAGAAATTTTGTGAGAAGAACACAATTTGCTTAGATGTATCCTGTGAGAATCAACTGCTAAAGAAACACTCTCTGACTATCATTATCAACCCTTATATTCAGTCGGCTATTGCAATGACCACTTTGTGAAGTAAACCCGATATTCCCAACTTAAAAATGAAGTAGAATTCCCTTCTTGTGACTTAAGCTTGCACTAATGTGTGACAAAGAGCGGTGTAGAGAGTTCATGCATCATCAAATCCCTAAGTACTCTATACTCTTCAACCAACCAACCATCAAGTATAAGACGTACATCACCTCTTGAATATCGAAAACTACGTGTGACACTTAATCGTGATAGTTATTTTGTGGTAATATAAATGAAGAATTACCCAAATAACTAGATATCCAAGTCTTCGTCATTGCAAAGGTTAAGAGCTCGAACAAGGATCATGAAGAATCTTCATATAACCAACCCCGAAATCTTCAGATACTAAGTTCACGCACTCGTGAAATTTTACTTCCATCTCAAATAAACAATACCAAGCAAACGCCGTGATCACTTGACATTCCATGTCCAAATCCTTAGCCGTTTTGACGTTTTAACCAACATTTCCCAATACGTTCTTGTGGTTTACAGAGTGCACATTGGAAGAAACAACAATCTGTGAAGAGAGGGATTCTTCAGAATCTGGTTTTAGGAAAGGAATACCAGAAGATGGATCATTATTCATGTGCAGCTTCAATAGCATGATAGTCATCATCAACACCTTGAGGATTAACTGGAGATTGGGTTTCATGAGTAGTCTGAGAAATACTTTAAGATGGTTCATCTTGATCAATGGAGATTGACGAAGGTGAACCAGTTGAGTCAACAGGAACCGGAACAAGAGCTTCCGGAACTAGATGATCAACATTCGTACAGGCTTGGAAGTATTCATTAAACATAAATCCCATTCATCCTTAAATAGAATATTAGGTGTTGGAGGAGAGTTGAATGACCATTCTTCAAACATTAATCATTACGCAGTATATCACCATGTAGTATATTCGAGCAAAGATAAGTAGATCCACTTGATGATTGTACTAACATGGAGAAAAAATGAACCATGTTGTTGAGAATGGTCAAAAATAAGAAGATTTCTCTTCTTCCGAAGATAAGGCGCACTAAATCGTACACCTTTATTTTCTTTGATGAACGGGGCCTGAAGTGTTCTCAGCAGACACCATAATGTTGACATTGAGAACCGAGGCTTGAACTGCGGTGTTCAAACGTCATAATGATGAAGAGCGAGGCCTGAACTGAAGTGAATAGACATCATAGTCATTGAAGAGCAAGGCCTGAACAGATGTATTCAGACGTCATAGTACATATACATCAACATTTACATTCCAGACCTCCTGAAGCAGAAGATTTGCTTGCTTTAGGCCTCCAGACTTTGAGTCTTCTCATGTAGTGAATGATTGATTACCTGCAACTGAGTAAGGACTACCTGCACTAACATCACAAACTTGATTGCATATATANTGAACTGAAGTGAATAGACATCATAGTCATTGAAGAGCAAGGCCTGAACAGATGTATTCAGACGTCATAGTACATATACATCAACATTTACATTCCAGACCTCCTGAAGCAGAAGATTTGCTTGCTTTAGGCCTCCAGACTTTGAGTCTTCTCATGTAGTGAATGATTGATTACCTGCAACTGAGTAAGGACTACCTGCACTAACATCACAAACTTGATTGCATATATATGGGTTAGTGAAAACAGTATCCAAACCCTTGGGGGTTTCACGGTCAACCATGGTTTTGCCATTGGTAAGCACCTTTCTGGTAGGTATCCACTTAAGTCCAACATTCTTAAAAATTCTACCAGTCGGCATCCACTTATGTCAAGGTCTAGGATTGTTAAGTTTCTTATGCATAGTGGAAGACTTATTGTTATTCCTAGTCTCAAAAGATTTAGTAGTTGGTAACCACCTAAGAGAAGTTTTAGATTTGTTTTGCTTCTTATGCATTGTAGATGACTTACTATAACTCCTAGACTCAACAAGTTCAACCTTAGCAATGTTCCTCAATAAACAAGGAGGCACTATACTAGGTTGAGATCCTAAGATTCCATCCTTATGAAGTAGGGCCTTTTTCCTAGCCTTTTCTAGATCATAGTTCTTGTCCAAGTCATTTATATTATAAGAGTTTTGAATCTTAATGCTTGGTTTCGACACTGTTTTCGAACTAATCCTAGAGGAGCTGGGAGCAGAAGTAGCTACATGTTGAGGTTTAGCAGAACTAGAAGCAATAATCTTAGGCAAATAATGTGGAGTGACTGGTTTTGTCAAAACTTGTTCCGCATCAACTTGGGAGGCAAATCGAGTTTTTGAAAATTTTGGTCGTTCAGATCTAAACGCAGTCGGTTGTCTAACAACTGATTGGTTTCGGTTCGATGGTAAAACTGGTTTCTCCAAGATTGATGGTTTTGCAAACTTAGTGTTCACACTATTCCCTATTGCTTTTCCTAGCACGTTCTTTAATGCTGTTATTGTGAAACCCTTTTCCTGGAGTTGAGCTTTGAATTCATCATTCTTGGCAATCAAAGACATTGTTTGCTCAACAGTTTTAGTTTTCGTTTCTTTGATTGAATCACACAGTTCTTTGCAATGATTTTTCAAAGTCTCATTTTCATCAAGTACTTTAGCCACATTATGTTCCAATTCAATAACATCGCATTCATGTTTAGCCTTAACTTCATTACACACATCACACAACTCAGTAATACGGTTTTTCAGGTTGTTGATTGTCAAGTTTTTGGTTTCTAGCTGAGCCTTCAAATCATTAATCATAAAGAATTCACGGATATCAGGAAGTTCCGAATCATTACATGGTTGGTTAGTTTGAAAACTTTCTTCCTTTTGTTGCATTGCGATTTCAAGTGAAATACAATGTTTTTCAAGTTGTAAAAATCTGTTTGAAAGTTCATTAAAAACTTCTTTATCAACTTATCATTTGATTTACAAGACTCAGCCATAAACAAATAACTTGACTCATCATCATGTTCAGCATACTGATCACCTTCTCCCCCTTTATGATTCATACTTGTTGAATCAGAAATGATATTGCTATCAGTCTTTCCAACAAATATGTGTCATAAGTGGGTTTAATTTGATCAGTATGTTGTCGTTCATTAGAAAGCACATCATGTTGATCAGTGACATGTACCTCAGCAAATGGAACTTGGGCATTTTCTGATCTGTGATGAATATCAACGCCATGAGTAGTATAAGTCCAAGAGCTGTCGTTTGTATCATGCTTATCAACCGTAATGTCACTGCATTGTTGATTCAGCTCCCTTTCATTAATGAACTCCTTGACATTACTCATGAGAATGAGTAGTGTATCTCTGAACGTGTCAACCTCGATTCCCGTGTGATCAACAAAACACGTTAATGTCATCTGACTATCATAGTCATAATCCATAGCGAATTTCGAATCGATGAACACTTGGATTTGTTTGTTGAGTACACAAAGGGTGGCCATGGATCCAATTTTGGAACATTCGCCTTAGTCAAGTTGTTGTTATAGTTGATCTAAGTTAAGAATCATTGTGTCGGTGAAGGTTTGTACATCTTGACCAAAGAGTGTTGCAAATGCACATTTGAATCCCATCTTGAATCCAGTTCCCTCTAAAAGTACCGAGAGGTGTGAATGAAGTAGTCGAAAACATTCTATGCAGCTTTCATTTGCATTGTGAAGAACTTGTAGTGGCAGTTGAAGCTCATTCATTTGAGAATTCGAGCACGAAGATTCCATATCAGCGTTATCAGACTCAAACACGTTCGTTTGTCGTGCAGGGTTGGAAAACTTATGTTCATCGATCATATCGTACATCTTGAGTATCTCCGAGATGACAGAATCTGAATTAGTAGACATGATTGTGAACGTGCACGGGATTTTACAATTCTATGATTTAAACCGAGAAATAGATTCTTTCGCGGGATTTTACAAAATCAAGAAGAAACCGTGAAATGATGATTGCATGACAGAGATATGACAACTGGTGGATTGGTTTAATGATCAGTGATTTATTTGTTATATACCCTAATTCGTTATATACCCCTGTTCGGTAAATTATGGTATGAAAACACGGGTTTTCTATGTTCAATAAACTCGACAATATCTCAACCCAAAACAATTCTCAATCTCAGAAACTTGTAGCTCAACCAAAACTGTGATCTAAAAATTATACCCGAATAACATAGTCCAGCAACCAAATTTATCACCAATAAGTAACCAAAAGTATTCCAAATTACATCCCTTAACTCAAACAGCCAAGAAAAAACGTCCCTTGTAGGATGTATCAGCCCAGCACACAAAGCCCAACTTATAGAGTAATATCTGCGCGTCCCAAAAAAGCAAAACCCAGTCCAAAAACTTATGAATCACACGAGCCCAGATCCACTAATTTAACTAAACCTTCACTACCCTAATATAATGACTATAAAGCACCCCTTAATCACACTTTATCCCAATCTTACACAAAGTCCCAACCCTAAAAGAAAAGCATGCCTCTCTCATTCTCTTAATCACCCCGCAACCACAAACCCACCAACATAAATTCGTCCCTTTGATTAAGAATTAAAATCAAGCACATCCATTTGATTTCTTGATGACCCAAGCGAAGATTACTGGTAGGTTTGATTTTGCTCTTGTTTAAATTGTCTTTTAATCCGAACGAAAAGATTAGGGGTAACAGGCTTGTTATGCTCTTCTCCTTTGATGTTCGAATACTTAAGAGAAGTTAATCTTCTAACAATATCGATGATTGTTTAGTCGTTGAAACTAACAATCTTTCAAAGGTTGGTACACAAAATCAACGAAAAACTGAGATCTTTGGGTTTCCTTTTACTTGTTTTCGTTTTAGTTTAAAACCGAATGAAAAGAGGAATGATGAAACACAGTTTGTTCTCGTCTTTCTTTTGATATTCGTACATAAAATTTGTGCAACAAAAGGGTCTATGATGTGGTTTAGTTCACACACAAGAAGTCTTAAAGATTGGTACGAAAGTGTGAATCAAAACTGAGATCGAGATTTGTTTTTATTTTCTTTTCTGTTTAAGACGAATGAGAGCTTGAATGGAGGCCGGTTGGTTTCTTGTTCATGCTTTATAGATTCATAGATTAACTGAAGCTAAGCTTTAAAATGATAGATCGATGATGTTATTAGTTGTCGTGTGTTTGGATCCTTGAGGTCTCTTCTCATCTTGTGAAACACGACACATAGCTGAGATCTTGTTTATGCATCCTTTTAAGTACGAGTTGAGTAATGGGTTAAACGCTATTGTGAGATAACCGCTACTTTGGTTATAAACGCTACTGTGATGGGTTAAACGCTACTTAGGAGGTAAACGCGACCAGGAGGTAAACGCAGATAATCGCTAGATAGAGAGATAATCGCTAGCAAAAATGAACTAGTCGCTAGAAAGCGATTAGCTATTTTCCACAAGCAGCCAAAATAACAGTAGCTATCAGGTTTTTGTTTCCATCTCACAAACCGCCAAAAACAAGTAGTTGGATAGCTAATACCAGTCAAAGCACTTTACAAAATACCAGGACTTAAAATACCAAGACTTAAACGCTATCAAGTGTTTTTGTCTTTTTCCACTGTGCTAAAAATACCAAGACTTAAACGCTACCAAGAACAATCCTTAAAACAAACACATATTAACCAAACAGTCTGGATAACTTGTGAGAAAAGCACACAAAACACTAATCTAAGCTCATGGACAACATATAAACAAAAAAACAAAAGTATAACGACTTAACACACAAAGTCAAACTAAGGTATTTCCAAATAGTACCATTCGAACCAAATGAGAGACACAAAACCAATCTTAAGTACCAAGCAAACACTATCCCAAAAATCAAACCAAGGCTCTTGATACCAATTGTAAGATACCAAATAATAACATGTATGGTTTTATGTCGTATGGTTCGAATTAAGAAGAAGAAAGAAAGAAAGAATAAGAAGAAAGGTTAGAGAGAGAAAGAGAGAGAGAATGGGAACCTTAGAGAGAGAAACACAAGAAAAATAGAGATTAACTATGTAAAGGTCCAACCTTCTCCCTTGGTGGGAGAAGGTATTTATAGTTACAATGGATGAATGCCTCTACTAGGCTGTGGAACGGGCTGACAGAGGGTAAAAGACCCGACCCAACACCACAAAAACTAACTAAACTAATCTACGTATTAACTATTATATTAAATACTACGAGCTATAAAATGCTTTAACATACTTGGGGTGACCGAATCTTCTATAAGAAAAAAACGTATTCCTAACACAAGTGTCTTTGAATTGCAATATACATTCATCCTTTTGTGTCGGCCAACTTTCTTGGGCTTTCTTTTAGTCTTTATCCTTTTGGCACACTTTTAGGATATGTCACTCACATATTTTAACCATTGCATGTCTTGCTATGTGTATTCTATCCCTATAATGTTGCTCCTATACTTTTACATATTATGATGCACGAAGCTAACCCTTGATGTAGGAAAAGCCTTTGTATGTATTGATCCATGGATCGCTAGTTACTAAGGTAAATAAACAAGGGGATTCAATCACCATAAGGGAGCATTGAGCTAGGGGGAGCTCGGGGCTATTTGAATACATAGCACGGAGTCGTCTTCACAAGTGGTGACAGAAGACTTCACTGGGATGATGCAAGCTCGCCTTTCTGGGAAAAGGATATTAGTGCAATAAGGGGGAGTAGGGAATGAATTCAAGGGAGAGCTCAAGCCAACTACCTTTTTGCTTCGACAAAAGGGGGAGAAGGGAGTGTAAACATGTAACTTTTACATTTTACTGTGTGTTATGGTTTACATATTTGTCATCATCAAAAAGGGGGAGATTGTTAGTGCAAATATTACGATATTGAAACTAAACGGTTTCTTCAGTTTTAATAATGACAAACATGTAACTTGTAATGCATAACGTAAAATGCGCAAGTTACTTGTAAACATAAATCATCAATGCATACTTACATCAACACATCTTGACATCTCAAGTATGCTTCAACAAAGTCGTAGATTTTCATCCTGACGTAAATCACTCAAGGTATGGACAAAAAAATCTACTATTTGACAAATGATCAAAGGATTATATTTTTGTAAACTTCACATTCTTAATGTGACAAAACATTTTTTCAAAAATATATTCTACACACTATTTTTTAATTAAAAAAAATATTTTATTTTGAAAAATAAGTTTAAAAAATTTCCCAACAGCTATATTTTACCCAAACCAGCTCCAAACTCACCCAAATAAACTTTCACCACTAAAGACAAAAATTGGAGCGTTTTTGTCCCGGACGGTACCACGGTACCACTAAATTTAGTGGTACCGTGTGACAATTAGTGGTGTCGTCCCCCTGTAACGGTCAAATTTCTCTTTGCCTATAAATAGTGGACCATTTTACACTTTCCACTTGATTTTTCCAGTCATTTTTCTCTGGTCTAATCCCTTCTTAGTTAGATCACTTTCTTTGATCATTTAGAGAGTCTTAGTTTGTTTTAGAGTGATCCAATCATCCATTCAAGTGATCACCTTCATTCCTCTTCTAGTCCAAGAGAAGAACACAAACTATCAAGAAGATACAAAGTGTTAGAGTCATTGAGTAGTGCACTTGCATTACTTGTTGTAAGCTTGTTGTATCTCGATATACATCAAGTAGTCATTATCTTTTGTTTAGTCTTGTGAGAGTGGATCATTGTGATCTTGTTTAGATCTTGGAGATCTTTTGTAGCTAGTGAGCTTGTGTGTTGATCAAGTGGATCAAGGGTAGATCGGGTAGATCGTGTAGGTTGTGTTGATTGTGTGATTTGTGAGGATCGGGTAGATCGTGAGTAGATCGGGTAGATCGAGTGTAGATCATGTGGATCTCGAAGCTTGTGTGATTTGTCAGGATCGGGTAGATCGTGATAGATTGGTAGTAGCTAAGATTAGTACTCGACATTTAGCTTAGTGTCGGAAAATAATGTAAGCGACGTTGTATGGTTTTCTCCGCCGATAATGGAGCTTGTTGATTAGTGAAGTAACTCTCGAGTTGGGTACTCGGGGAGTGGAGTAGGGCGAAGAGGAGCTTCGTGACCGAACCACTATAAATCGTCGTGTCCGGGTTTGCGTTTTCTTTACTTATCTCTTTACGTTTATTTTTGCATTTACCGCTTTACAATTATACTTTCCGTTTCATTTATATTTGTGTGATGTGTTGCTTATACTGTGTTAGTTGTGTTTGTGCGATAAGTATGTATAAGTTTGTGTTATTGTGACATGCCTTATTTGTTACCTTACTGTTAGGAATTATTGATTCCTGCTGACAGGATCCTGCTGACGCCATAGTGGTTTCTGCTGATAGTGTGATCCTGCGGATATCTTGTTCCTGTTGATTTAGTGCATCCGTAGGAATGTCATTGAATGGATAGAATTTGTTTATTTTAGGACAAGATATGTAGAATATCTTTCATAGTTTTATCTTTATTCGTTTCTTGTAAGAAGGTTTAGGGTTTCTTGTAGTATAAAAGGAACCCACGGCCAATGCATTATGTACGAGTTCATAAACAATCTTTAGTGATTAATAAAAGATCCATAGAGGATCAAAGAGTTCTTAGTTATTTGTTCTTAGTCTTGTGTTTAATTTCCGCTTGAATACAAGATATACAGAGGTTTTCCTTTAGTGTACTTTTGATTACAATAGTATTCTAACGATCCACAGGCTCTAAGATCTATCAAGGTCTATAGTTTCAACACTTACAATATCTCTAGTTCTTGTAATACTAGAGTTGACACTTTTCATATTACGTCAAACTTGATTGGTCATTTGATACAAAAGATTTTAAGTTTTAAATGGAAACGNCGATAGTATGCTTGGCTATATGTAAGGGTATAAATACCCCCTACCTCATGGGAAATGAGGTGTGTGTTCTTTCTGTTCTATGCGAGACTTTTTCCTTTGTTTCTCTCGTTTCTCTCTCTTCTCTAAAGTGTCCACACCCATTTTATCTCTCTAAGATTATACTAATTAGACGTGATATTTTTGGAACAACAAATTTCATAATATTTGGACTTGATTTACTATTCTATAATAAGATAAAATAACGTGTCAATTTGTTAGTGAGTCGACCGGCGTAGCTCATTTGTGAGTGTCAGTTTTGTGTCCATTTTGAAGTTTGCTACTAATATTTACCGGCGTAGCTCATTTGTAAGTGTCAATTTTGTGTCCGTTTTGAAGTTTGCTACTACTATTTGTCCAAATGATGTACAAGGTGTCCAATTCTATCAATTTCAAAAAAGATCTCTTAAAGCAGTAGGTGCGGCATGCCATAGGTACGTGTTATAGCAAAAAATATTGTCACGTCAACTTTTCACCTTATAATTCTGCTCTAAACAGCTTCCTCACAAATCAAATTATAAGATCCCGGGTCCCAAAGATATTTAATTTATTCAAATAAAAACACAAATTCAACTAAAAGTAAAATTTCCTTAATAATAAAATTAAAGTAGAATAAAAAAAGTACATGAAGTAAAAAAAATAATAATAATAATAATAATAAAATAAAAATAAAAAAGGTAAACTAGCTTTTATGTCATTTGGCTCGAATTTCACGTTTGGCCTCTTAAATAATAGCCGCATCAAGAAAATCCATCCCATCAGTACTTTTTGCAAGCATTTTCATGTCCTCATTTCTTGTTTGAGCAACCTCATTATTTTAAACAAGAAAATGACAAAACGGGACCACCATTGATTTATACAAAGGACTCATTATTTTACTTACTTTTTCTAACTTGTGTTTTTAGGGACATGATAAGAAGTGGACCCATAAGTCTTTTTTACTCTGTGATCCACAAAAAGGACAAAAAAAAGTAATTTTTTATTTGAAAAATGAGCAGAGCCAAAAAAAATTCTCGCTTTTTATCATGTGCCTAAGGGCACAAGTTAGAAAATCTCTTACAATAATTTTTTTTTTTTTTTTTGAACGTCGAGTTAGTAGTTAGTGATTGAACCCACAGTGACATCCAATTGGGCAGTAAGCAAAAATCTCTTACAATATTATTAGCATGAGAAGAATATAAATGAGTTAATATGAGATGATCTCAATCAAATAAAAAACGTCGCAACCACAAGTGTAAGGATGTAGTAAATGACAAAAATGTAACAATATGCTCTAACAATTTTCTTGAACCATTGACTACAAAGGATTACATAACTTATAGCGATACTCCTTCCGTCCCAAATTAACATTCGATGTTATTTTTTGGGATATTCAAATCTATTATCTATTACTAAAAATAGATTGAGAAGTTTGATCAAGTTTAGTATATTACCCTTGTTTGAAATTATACTTACAAACTTTATAGAAAACATTAATAAATTAGTTAATAGTAAAGATGATATTCTGGTAATTTAAAAGTAAGAAAGATAAATCAGTAACAACTATTTTTTTAAACAGTATGGTTTTTTGTGGAGACAATTATTTTGGTATGGAGAGAGTAATACCATAGGGCTTTCTCATCAAAGGAAGAAATCTAGCTTGAAAACATAATGAAAATTACACGTGTAATTAAAACAAAGTTTGGTGACTAAGAAAGAGTTATAGTGACGAAAACAACATTAAGCTGACATTGAAATTATGATTGTAGAACAATGATAAAGAAACAGTTAAAAGATAATACACGAGTAAAGCGAGAACAACCAGTTGAAGAAGAATAACCACACCAATTATCAACTACTTGGTTCCATATGCTCGAAACAACTATGTGCATGCAGCCTTAACACCATAGATAGTTTGAACCACAGTAAGAACAAACAGGACGATTCCAGCAATTAGAGCAATGATACTCCATGGTTTACTAAAATACTTACGCCTCAACTCTGCCGTAAGTTTGGGCCAAAAGCATTATAGTACTTATCCATTTTCTTCCATTCATCTTCGTAACAGAAATCTGTAATAGGAACCAGTTTGCCTATTTTGTTTATTATACATGCTGCTTCCTCAATGGAACCTCAATAGTTGACAAGGGCTTTTGATTTTACCAACTTGGCAACATCTTCAGGAGTATCTATTACGTTATCCATCGCATACATATATGATGACACACAAGCCTGAACTTGAGAGGAGTGCTCATATATAATGAGGTTCCTTATAATCGACTCTGTGTCATCCTCAAGACGCAGTACTGGCAATTTAAGAGTAGGCTTGCTCCATGACAAAGGGAAGCATAGGAACCTTGAAAATTCCAGTTCCATGGCCATTGGCCACTCTGCATCAAGTCTATTGCTAAACCTCACTCCTGACCTCTCTAATTCGACAACAGAGTGGCCTTGTACTATTTCATATGGTGTTGATGAATTTCGATCCGGATGCTGGTAAGATTTGTGGATAAAGCCAAGGATATGATCATGGGTTGAAGAAATACAAGAATTTCCCATTACTAAATCTCCTTCAAATATGTTGCACCTATTTTGAATAAGGAAGATAAAATCAGCAAGAGACGGTGCGGGATGAAACTTTAGAAAAGTACACTCAAATATGTCTTGAAGAACAAAAAATGGAATCTGGTTTTCTATAAGAACTATGTCATGGTATATATGTGTGTATAGCAACTCCACTGGTCCTAGTGAAGAATATTGTATGTCTTCTTTGTATAGGAAAGCGAGTATGAAACAAGCATCCGTTACCATCATTTTGACAAGTTCAGAATCAGGGTATGTCTGCATCGCGAAATAACATGCCTTAATTTGGTCAACTGAATCGCTTACCTTCGTCACACATTCTTTTAATATTTGCTCAGGCGTGGAATCTAAAGGACGCAATACATTATGGAACAGATTATGCATATAAGTGGCTTTCTGCACTTCAAATCCTTTCAAATGTTCATCTTGGTGGTGAAGAGGTCCAATCGAGACCACCCGGGGGGTAAAAGAACGTGGGCTGAGATCTCGATAGACGTTAGGAACCATGAAAATCGATCTTGGGCATTGGTCGCTAGGATTTTGTACTTCTTCATCGTATTTAAGCAGAAGTTGGACAGTATCGTCAGTATCTATAGGCCAAAGTTCCACATCGTCTTCCGCCATACCAAATGTTAGCTTAATTTCTTCGTGACAAATCTATAAAACAAAATACGAGGGTATTTTATTACTCTGTGTTAAGGAAATTTAATTTTAAATAAACAATTATGTTGTTACGTATAGCAGCAATTCCTACTAAAGTGTAATTATTCTATATATAGGGATTTAATTGTACTTAAAACATTAGGTATTATGGCTTAAGCCAAAATGGCACATCACTGCACTTCAGCATTCGCTCTTTTAACACTTACACACAAAAATACCTCAACACTTATAACTCAAGCCAAAACACCTATTTTGAGACCCATCATTCCCAATTAAAACACAAACTCAAAAAAAACCCCAATTAAAAAAAATAAATGTTTGCAATTGGCGTACGCCAATACTTTGCCTTGGACTTGGGTGGGGTGGGGAGGGTGCTTTGACACCCAAATTCTTTTAGTTAAATAGAGCTACGGTTAAACTCATATATGATTGCTTGAGTGCTAGACAAGCAAAGATACTATAGAATTTCAATTTCATACGCATTGTGCCCCCTCATCTAGATAAATAAAGGTGAGGAGATGCTATTTGTTCATTTTTATTATTTATTGGTTAATTAATAAAAAAGGTTCTACGGATTTGGATAAATCCGAATAATCCGCATAAGGTTTTTCATTATTCATTAATAATTAATTAGTGGATTATAATAATTTGCTAAATGATATAACATTTCTTAAATGCTATTTCTTGTGTTAATAACTTGATTTTATAGCACGAGTAAACGAATGGGGCTTTGATACCCAAATCATTTAGTTAAATAGAGCTATTACTAAACTTAAATAGGATTGCTTGATGTACTAAACAAGCAAAGGCATTATAGAATTTTAATTTCATATGGATTGTACTCCCTCATCTATATAAATAGAGGTGAGAGGATGCTAATTTATTCATTCTTCGGTTATTTATAAAAAAGGTTATAGGGATTTGGATAAATTCAAAAAATCTGCATGAGTTTGTCATTATTATTAATAATTAATTATTGGATTATAATACTTTGCAAAATGTTATGACATTTCTTAAATGCTATTTCTTAAGTTAATAACGTGAGTTTATAGCATACGTAAACAAGGTGAGGTGTGGGGTATTCTTTTCTATTTTGACCACAGGGAGGGTTGTGGTGGCGCTGAGGGCTCGCCATTCCTACATGGCTCGCCAAATGGCGCCACCATTTTCTCGCTACCACATCGGACTAAGCCAACACCATTTCCCATGTGAGTTCAACTTTTTTTTGACCATTTTAGGCCAAAACGCTAGTTTTTTCAAACTTTTTTTAACTAAAACCATTACGTTTTACCACTCTAAATAAACCCAAATATACAACATTTTTGCACATAATTACTTACTTTCCACCTTCATTTCGTTACACAGTTCATATTTACTTTCATTTTCACTTACCAAAAAATGTCTCAACACCCTAACGATCCATTTTTCCAAAATCTTGTCAATATATCGCAACAATAATCCTCGTCTAATCCTCCGAAACCTTCATCTGGATGCTCGACATCTTCTCAATATCGTCCATTTTGTACTCAATTCTCAATGCCTACATTAACCCCCAAACAACTATATCAACAATACCAACAACAATTACTTAACTAACAATTTCAAAATTTTAACAAAATCCACCATAAGAAACACAACAAACACAATCGATGTTACCACCAACCGAGCCCACATCATCCGTGGCGAACAGAAGTTTCGAAGAAAGGGAAAACGAGCCACAAAACATAACACAATCGAGGTACCCACACGAGCTCATTCTCGTTGGACGGCGGCAAAGGAAACTTCATTAGCCTCGTGTTATGTTAGCATTTCCGAGGATAACCGAGTCAGAAATGACCAGAAAGATGATTCTGTTTGGAACAAGGGTCTTATCGAGTTCAACAGATCGTCTCATCACAAACGTACAAAGGATATGTTGACGGGAAAGTGGGAAACTTTGAACCCTAATTGTCAAAGGTTCAACGCTATCTAAAAACTTTTAAAATGTTTGAGTCGAAGTGGGGAAAACGACAATGATCTTATGAAATGGGTTAGGTAAGCATATCGTGATGAGTCCAAATCAGGAAGTAAAGCGTTTATTAAAGACTGGGTGTGGAAATTATTGAAACAACATGCCAAGGGTGATTCACCAGACCCGTTAAACCGATTGATCTCACCGGACATGCCGAGATATTCGGCGATGATCCGAGACCACGTCCCCCGGGCAAGCTACATGCCTAAAAAAACAAAATCAGAAACCTCGTCGAGCACCGCGGGAGGTAAGCCACTGGACATAAATTGGCATGATAGGTAGTGTTGATCTTGAGTTGTTGCATAAATAGTTATAGAAGCCATGCGACTTACAAGATTTGAAGTGTGGTATTTCAAATCAGGAAACACGCAACTATATTGGGGTTAAATGGGTTCGAACAGAAATTCTCAGGGACTTAGGAGAATTAGTAACAAGGAGTCACGGTTCTTAATTGTTAGGTAAATTCCATTTTACTTAAGCTGTAAAATGAAATGCATCATTGAATGCTAAGTTGAGTGTGTCGCAAATTTAGTTAAGTCTATAATCTTGTATGACTAAATTACTGGTACGAAAACTCATTTAGATTCATTAATAGTAATACAATATGAAAGCATTGAGAAGTGAGGCTAGTGGTTCTCTAGGAGGAACATCAGAAAGGTTTGAATAGTAGTGATTACTTACTCTCAACACTTCTTACTATGAGTTAAATCAATCACCAAGAATCGAAGTAATGTAGCAGACTCGTGCAAACCAATGAGACATTACTATGAGATTATATTTAGCATATTTTATTTCATGAATGAAAGAAATTTCATTTTAAAAGTGTCCTTAGTTGGTTATCATGGTGGGAGACAGAGATAATGAAAGCAGTTATTGTGAAATAAGAGACATTCGGCGAATTGTTAAATTTCACATGCATTTGTGGGGTAAATGTTGCACGTGGCCGTGATCGAGAAGCGACCACATGGATTGAAGTTAATGGTGTTCTCTGATCGTGACAGACTATCCCAGTGACCTGAGGTGTTAGATCATTTGACTTGTCTTTCACTGGGCTTAGATCTAGTTGCCAGTTACTGTGAAGAGATTTGTGTACTAACATCAAGTTCAGTGGGAGAAAAGGAAAATGGTTTTATTGGTCGAGATGACAATTTGTAGCTCCAAGTTGAATTAAACTGGAGAGAATGATATTTTTCCGGGCCCCTTTTGTGAAGAGATTTGTGAGAAGTACAACCATACAACATGTGACTGTGACATAATGAGAAAAATCAGTTCACGAGAATACGAAGAGAAATACCCGACTCATGATCATGAGTTCGCGATTGTAGTTTTTGCCTTAAAGAGTTTGAGACATTCTCTATATGGTGTAAAAAAAGTCATTTACACCGACCATAAAAGTCTCCAATATTTCCTCGAAAAGAATGATCCGAACATGAGGCAAAGAAAATGGTTGGATTAATTGAAATATTATGACTGTTACATACGCTACTATCCAGGTAATGAGAATGCGGTTGTAGATGCCTTAAGTCATCAAGATAGGAAGGAATTTACCAAAGTTAGTTCATTATGGATAATTGTCACATTCGATCTCTTCGAATGAATCAAATTGGCTCAAGAAGAAGCGTTAAAGGAAGAAAATTTGAGAATAGAACGTATTTTATCCCAAATTCGTTATCTAGTAGATGATAGTAGTGGAGTCAAGACATGTTTCAGAAGAGTTTACATTCTGATTAGAAGTGACCTCGAAGAAGCCCACAATCAAAATATTTGATTCACCTAGGGGCTACAAATATGTATCTTGACTTAAAAGAAATTACTGATGGCCAGGAATGAAAAGAGATTGAGTGAAGTATGTTGAGAAGTGTTTTACTTGTCTTAAAGTCAAGGCCGAACATTAAAAGCCTTATGGGAAGGTTCAACCATTAGTAATTTTGGTTTGGAAATGGAAAAAATCACTATGGATTTTGTTACAAAATCGCCAAGAATGACGAAGAAACACGATACTAGTTGGGAATTATAGATCGATTGACCAAGAGTGCTCATTATATCCCTATTAGAGAGAACTAGCCGTTCA
Source organism: Artemisia annua (assembly GCA_014162995.1). Lineage (NCBI taxonomy): Eukaryota > Viridiplantae > Streptophyta > Magnoliopsida > Asterales > Asteraceae > Artemisia > Artemisia annua. The sequence goes on from LBNU01011076.1 coordinate 71,386, forward strand.
TAAGTTAGCAAAGATATATGTTAATGAAATTGTGGCGCGTCATGGTGTACCCATTTCTAGTGTCTCCGATAGAGATGGTCGATTTACTTCAAACTTTTAGAAGAATTTTCAAAAGGAACTTGGTACAAGATTAAATATGAGCATGGCCTTTCATCCTCAAACCGATGGATAAAGCGAAAGAGCAATTCAAATTAGGATGATCACTTGCCTTTGCTTAAATTCTCGTACAACAATAGTTACAATGCAAGCATTAGTTTGCCACCCTATGAAATGCTTTATGATAGGAAATGTAGGACGCTCATTTGTTGGGACGAGGTTGGAAGAAAAGAATTGGCAAGTACTGATATTTTTCTACCAACAACCGAAAAGATAGATACCATTCGCGAATGATTAAAGGCGGTGCAAAATAGATGAAAGAGCTATGCCGATAATAGAAGAAGACCCGAAGAGTTCAATATGGGAGGTTATGAAAAGTTGAAGGTTTCTCAGTGGAAAAGCTTCCTAAGGTTTAGAAATAAGGGAAGCTAAGTCTGAGATTTATAGGAAAGTTTAAGATTTTAAAACGGGTGGGTGAAGTAGCTTATGTGCTAAAACTACCCTAGAATGAAAGGTGTCCACATTTAATCTATTTCACGAATTGTTTGGTGGATTGAGAGAAGTGTAATTACCTTGGACGATATTGAAGTTGACCCGGAACTTACTTCGCAAGAAGAATCAAAAGCCATTCTAGGAAGGAAGGTTAGAATTCTAAGAAATAAAGAAATACCTTTGGTTAAGGTTCAATGTAGGCATCAGAATGGTTCATATTTGAAATGGGAGTCAGAAGAAAAGATGAAACTGAAGTTTCCTCACTTATTTCAAGAATAGATTTTGAGCATGAAATCTTGTTAAAGGAAGGAGATTTGTTACATCCTAATACCAAATGGGGTACTTTTATAATATATTATATTTTTATATGTAGTTATGTTTGATTTTGACAAATTAAATGGGAAGCTTTTAAGTGTTTTTGGTTTGTCTTGGAAATAAGTTTTAAGTTAACAAATAAGTTATGTTAGTCAAGTATAAACGTTTAGAAGTTAATTGAGGCAAACATGAGGGAAATAGAACTTGAGGGGATGAAATTTCCCAGAATCCAAATTGCCGCCAGATTTTTTCTTATAACTAACTAGAATTTGATTTCCTTGACCATTCTCACAAGTTTTAGATTCTGTTTGGTGTGTGCATCGAGCCTAACAAGAGAGAAAAGGAGGGAAAGGATTTTGTAGGTAGAGGTTGGTTAAGAATTTGTGTAATCATCAAGAGATTTAGCCCTAGATAATATCCCCATCAAGTGTTATCTTGATATAATCTTGTGTTTTGAAATTAGGGTCCATGAGTTGTAATTTAGGGTAATCGAGTAAAATGGGGTTTTGAATGAAATTAGAATGTTAATAAGATGATGGTAAAGTGCATATATTTAATTGCAATGAAAATATAATCTTTACCTAAATTTGAAGAATTGGGGTTTTTGATAAATAACCCAAGTTGATGACAATACGTGGGTTATGGAGTGCTTTGGGATAGGAGGAACTCATGACTGAACCCTAATTGTATAATGTTTAAATTAGTGTGTTTAATGTGACTTGATGTTATTATATGCACCCGGTGTTAAGAGATTTGCGTTTTGGCTACTTGTTAGCTTTATAAAAGTGATGACATTAAGGGATTGGACAAGATACAAAGATAGCTTTGCCCGCAGGGACTAATATTGTACACGAGGCATACTTATGATTTGTAGAGCCTATATAAACCACTCATGACTCTCCATGAGGGGTGTGGGTGTGTAACTAGCTATTTCATACCAACTAGTTTGTTTATCTCTCTAAAACATTTTACCTTCTCTTTACACTTTTTATCTCAAGAAATATGTCTATTTTTACATGTTTTGATCAACCTAGACCTCTCGAAACCTTGAATATTGATACAATCAATTGGTATCAGAGCTCAAGGGTGTGATTTGGAGGCATTTGTTTTGAAACTTTTTTGTTTTTAGTGTTAAATATTAACTAGTTTGTGCATATATGGTCAAAACCATGTTCTTTTCTCATTTAAAACCCTTGTTTTCGTGAATCTAACTTAAAGCATAAGTATTTAGGCTATGGTTTATGATTAAAAAGGTTATTCTACAAAAAAAAAGGGGGAAAAAACGTGTTCAACGTATTAAAAATGGCTATTTTTACGTTTCCATGTTTATACGGCTTCAAGTGTACTTTTTCTTCAAAAACCCATTTTTAACGGGCCAATCCACGAAAGGAAGTGTTTCTATGATTTTTTTTATGTTTTAGAAATCTATGCTAAAAGAATGATAAAAAAAACTCCTCAAAAATTGCATTTTTAAGCTTGTTATTAGTGTTTTTGGTCGAACCGGAATTTAGCGAGTTCATAGGAGTTTTAACGAGTTGGTAACTTGCTAGTTTTTGAATTTAACAAGTTAGTGAGAAAGCATGGAACTCGCTAATAGTACAAGAAGTAGTGCTCTTTCCATTTCGGTGTGTAACTCGCTAGTTTTAACGAGTTAAGGTGAAGTTTATAACTCGCTAATTTTACCAAGTAAGGGTGTGTTAACGAGTCATGGTCCAAAAAGTAACAAGTTAAATATTTAACGAGTTAGGGAGCAAAGGAACTTAACAAGTTAGTGTATATGAAGATTTAACGAGTTAATATCCTTGGATTTTAACGAGTTTGTGCCTTCACCAGAATTAACGAGTTAGGAGCTAAGGGAATTAACCAGCTTGTGCTTTCATGAGATTAACGAGTTATGGTCCATACAAATTTAAAGAGTTAGTGTGAATTAACGAGTTATGAACTATTTGTCTTTCAACGTGTTCAACCAAACCCTAAATTACCGATTTAGAGTTCAAGCATATTAACGATTTCATCCACTTGCTCATTTTAGTGAGTTAATGCTTGCACCAAACTTAACTAGTTAGGCCCACAAAGGGGGTTACTTAATTCACCACTATTCACCAAAAACACCATGGAATTATTTGGTTTTACAATCATTGAGGAGAATTAAAATGTAAACACAAAACCTAAATCACCATTCATTAGAGTGTCAAAGTGGGTTCTTGAGTAACCATTGTAATTCCGCTGTATCATGAATCATAAACTCGTTATATGTTCCATGTCTAAACGTCATGTGTTTATGTTTATCTTCTCAATTCATGGTTTGCTCACGTATTCCGGACCAACAGCTGGAAATAAAAAACTTCGTCTTTTTCACGTTGCTCCATCTCTTTAAGTCTCAATTCTGGTCGCTTGAGCTCTACAAACGCTTCCATGGTCTATAGCTTTCTGTTGTTTAAAGTCTCGGTGGCAGATGTATATTCGACCATCAACCTAGCCAACTCTTCCTCATTCACAAATCCTACACTTGCCGATGACATCGCCCCTTTCTTCTTCTGCGCTTTTGCTCAGTCACGGCCCACTAGACGTTGAACTTCCTAGAAATCGTCATCTTCATCGTCTTCATCTTCCAAATTCAAATCAAAACCACCCTGCACAGACTGCGATGTGTTTCTGAACTAGAGTCCCAAGACTTGTATCTCTTGCTCTTTCTTTGTTTAGTCGCTAAAAAACTCGAAACTTGCACCTTTTTCCAGTTTTCATAATCCTTCAACAACTCCCAGCAATGCACAAGTGTAAACTTGCTTTTATATTCAACTTCATATTCTAAAAGTGCCACTTTGAGGTAATCCGCATCTCTGGCTCCACTAATCGGAGGTATATTATTGTACACACCACAAAATGCAGCAACTTTTGGACGCACCGTTTTCCATTTTCCGTTGACCATATCGTAGGTTAGACGTTCCACTACAGTACAAATTGTCGTCTTTCACCTTCTTCACTACTGGTGGTGCTACTTCGACGGGAGACTCCTCACGAACGGGAGCCATGGTTTTAGAATAAAGGGGGCAATGGGAGGCGTAGGTTGGTTTACGTTTAGTTGTGACGAAGAAACACCCATATGCATTTGTGAGCCGTAATTGGTGTTGTCCTATGAGAACGTGTTTTAAATGCCGTAATTTGATTATGATAAGGCTAAACGCATTTTGTTAGGAATATCGGCTAAACACGGTTTGTTGAGGGTATGGATAATTAACTACTTATGGTAAGGTTGGTGAAAGTGTGCTTATGGTCGAAAGTTGGTTCGTTGGTTTGACAGTGGAATATTTCTGATATTGAATGTCCCTTCAAGTGTTGGGGGATTGTTTCAGGTAGTGTTTCGTTGTTGTCGATTTATGTTTTGGCGAGTGTTGTGTTGATATATATCGCTAATAAAAGTTGATAAGTAAAATGATATGAGAGAATGAAAGTATATAAAATGTGAAGTTGTGTTTAAAAATGTATAAATGAAAAGTATTTATAGGTAAAAAAAATGAGGTAGAATTTTTTATTTTTTATTTTCTATTTTTTTTACAAAGCATCAAATGGATAATTTGCTTTTGGGATTTCGTAAAGGCCTTTTTTTTTTTTTTTTTATAGCAAACGATTTCGTAAAGGTTAACAACCCTCCTTTCGCTACTCCACCTTGAACCTTGCCAACAACTGAAGGAGCTGACCCAATGCTAGTTCACGTGGCACCCTTGCTTCCACCCCTCACAGTCTCAAGTCAGCTTTGTAGTTGAGCCGGTTCTCGGTCCCCAGTCCCCACAGTCTCAAGTCAGCTTGTTGGGATGTCGTATGACAATTTTGTCTATATCGCTAGTTTCCTTCCTTTGTATTTGTGTTTTGGTTTTAATTTGATAATATTGTTTGCACAAAATATAATAATAACAGTAATAATAAATAAATAAAATGCAGTTAACGGCTAAAGAAAATACCTGAATGAATATGTTATTGTCTTACTTTTAATAACTAATATATTATTGCATTATGACTTAGGATCAAATGAGAAGAAACCTTAAAATGAGAAGGATGAGAAATGACTATAAATAAACATTAGAGATGCGTCGACTTGAATTAGATGCATCCCTAATCTTTTAGATGCACCATAATATATTTCATAGCTAAAAATTAGATGCATATACATATATTAGATGCATATCATCAAGTTAAACGAATCCTATGTATTTTTCGCCCTCTGCGAGTCAAATTTGTTGCTATTACTACTTTAAATCGTTTTCACTTCAAACTCACTTTCGAAACTAAGTTAGATGCATCTAAATGAATAGAGATGCATCTAATTCAAGTCGATGCATCTCAAATATGTTGTTATAGTTATTTCTCATTCTTCTCATTTTAAGTTTTTTTCTCACTGGATCCTTACCCATTATAACAAATATTGATCAGTAATTGTAATGTTTTACAACTTATGTTATAAGCTAAAGCTAAAAACATTGTGTAACACTATTTACAAAAAAGAATTGATTTGCACACTTTCATTTTTTATAAAGACACTTCAATTACTGCATTAGACAGTTGCATAATATTTATATTATGTTTTGAATACTTATACAATTAGTGTAAAAAAAAAAAAAAAAAAAAAAAAAAAAAAAAAAAAAAAAAAAAAAAAAAAAAAAAAAAAAAAAAAATGTGCAAATCACCTCACATTTACAAATGGCCAGTTAGCCAAAAGTTATTTATAGATTGAATTTTTACCATAGAACCCATCAAACAATATTAGTCACTCATTTTTTTTATCAAAATAAAAAAAAAAATATATACTTTCACCATTTTTCTAAAACTTAAATATCTCGCAAACCGTAAATCGTCAAACTACAAAAAAAATACTATCGCGACGAGAATTAAATTATCTTTCTATAGACATGCATTGTTATATACTTTCGACGAGCTTTTTTTTTTATGATCTTTTTTTTTCTTCAAATTTTCCGCCAAAAAAAATCATATATGATTTATAAAAATCATATATGATTCGTTAAAATCAAATCATATATGATTCTTGCGAATCATATATGATTTTTAAAAATCATATACGATTCATAAGAATCATTAATGATTTGATTTTAACGAATTCATATATGATTTTCACAAATCATATATGATTTTTCTGGGCGGAAATTTAAAAAATAAATAAATAAAAATAAAGGTTCGTCGAGAAAAAAAGTTCGTCGAAAGTATATAACAATGCATATCTATAGAAAGATGATTTAATTCTCGTCGCGATGGTATATATATATATATATATATATATATATATATATATATATATATATATATATATATATATATATATATATATATATATATATATATATATATATATATATATATATATATATATATATATATATTTTAGATTGACGATTTACCGTTTGCAAGATATTTTGTTTTAGAAAAATAGGTGGAAAATAAAAATGGGTAGCTATGATTGGTTCATTGGTTTTATGGCAAATATGATATTTATATTGATTTCATCTCTGGCTAGGTATATGTTTGCTTTTTAAATAATAAAAAACATATAAAAAAATATCAAATAAACCCATTTAAAAAGAATCAAAGAAAAAAACTTGACTACAATTGAAAGGTTACGAAATAATAAATTCCTAAAAATCTCTTTTAAAGTTAACTGATGAACAAAGATGCGATAATTTTTCTTTCGATCCTTTTTAACGATTTTTAATTATTTCGTATCTTCTTTGTTGTACAAAAATTATACTAGTATCAAATTTGTTAGACAGCATGTGTTTTCTTATCCGTTTATCAAGAGCACGTGTCACTTCTCTTCCTTTTTGTAATTGTAGTTTGTACTTTTTTTTTGTTGAACTTACTTTGTACTTTGTAATTATAGAATAATTTTTGTAGTATTCTGAGGCTGTATGGAGTGGTCAAGACATCCACGATTAGGGGTGAGCAAACGGACCGGATGGACCGGACCGACCGACAAAACCGACCGGACCGGACTGAACCGGACCGGACCGACCATATTCGATCCGGTCCTCGGTCTAGTATTTTTGGCTAATTCGGTCTTCGGTCCGGTCGGTCCGGTTCGGTCCGACCAAAAAACCGAAAAAACTTGCCAAATCTTGCCTATTTGGACCGGACCGACCGAAGACCGGACCGGACCGACCACATTTGGTCTCGGTCTCGGTCCGGGTTATTACCTTAATTCGGTCTTCGGTCTTGTCGGTCCGGTCCGGTCCTGGACCGATGCTCACCCTTATCCACGATACCAAAACAGAAGACACCTCTCACGGTCCAAATGCATATTAATCGTGAGCCGGTCACTATAGTGAGGTGTAAATAATTGTGAGTCCCTCTTTTTGTTTTAATGTTTTTATTTGTTTTGTGAGTTTGCATGAGATATTTAGGGGGGTGTATTTGCATAAAATGAGTATTATAATGAAAGATGACGCGAAGGTAACCCAAACGGGTGAAATGTGAGAGGGAGTGAGGGAAAGTGATAGGATAAAGAAAGGTGATATGACGCAAATGTTAATAGTGAGAGAGTGGTGGCCACTTCTTTTAGCCTAAGGCGGAGTGGTCACCACTCTCTTACTATCCACATCAGCGTCATCTCAACTTTCTATTCTTTCACTTTCCCTCACTCCCTCTCACATTTCACCCATTTTGGTCACCCTCCCCTTATCTTTCATTAAAATACATACTTTATGTGAATATACCCCACTAAATACTCAACACATACTCACAAACCAAATAAAAAATATTAAAACAAAAGGAGAGACTCGCAAAAATTAGTTGCTCAATATGGTGAGCCGACACCATACTTCTGCTTTATTCGATGTGTCACGCATAAGTGGGGTTGTTTGTTTTGGGAGTCGCTCGTGATCAAGCCTCACGGAGTGTTGAGTCACGCCCACTCCGGATGGCCTAAGATGATACAAAGACATAAATAAATATCTAAAAATATATTTAAATTCAAACTTTTGTGTGTATTAAAGTTTCGAATTTGACCTTTTGTGTATATATCTTTTATGCACAATTGTCATTTTATCCTTCGCTGTTAATAGGACGGAAATAAAATAGGTGTAAAATAGTCACAAGTACAATAAAAAAAATCCGAACTAAACTAGTATAATAATAATAATAATAATAATAATAATAATAATAATAATAATAATAATAATAATAATAATAATAATAATAATAATAATATCGCCTTTGACGCAAGCTGGTATATTGATTGTGTCCTGGTCGTTCGCGGGTAGTTGAGGTGTGCACAGCGTAACGGTCAAGTAATGGGGCTAAGTGTGGGAATTAGATATAATTTTCTCCTTTCTTATTCTTCACTTTTGGGGAACTTGAAGAAGGATGCGGGTGACCTTAATTAAAACGGATCCAAAAGTTCTCGTATAACTCAAGACAATTAGAGCACGTGCTGCGACTCCATATTTGTAGTAGAATTGCTTTGCTTATATCTTAGAGGAGTGGGGCTTAGATAGTATCTCGGATTACTCACTAATTCTTGTTAATCTGTGTTTTAAAATATAATATAATAAATAATAATAAATATAATACTAATAATAATAATAATTAATAATAATAGATAATAATAATATAATAATAATAATAATAAATATGCGTCCAAAAGTGGGACAACAGATACAAAGTTCGTATCATTTGCATCTTTACATTTGGGGAATTCGATATTCGAGTATAAGTCTATTTCTACTAGCCATTCAAATAATGTTAAGAGTGACGTTTTATTCTTTCAAGATTGAGTTTTTGCATGTGTCTAGACTTTTATCCAACTTTATGAAATTTACATTAATAATAAAACTATTTTTATAAAAAAATAAATTAATTAATAATAATAAATAAAATAATAATAATAATAACAATAATAATAATAGAATGATTGGCATTCCTAAGAGTTGTGCCTTATTTTGTGCCTAAACATGTGTGGCAACAATTCATTGGTTGTATCAACCGGACCACCTTCTTCACGATCTCAATGAGTAATGCCACGTAAGTTAGCACAAAATTAGTCATATGTTTTAGGTCTCAAATCTTTCCCTAATATAAATAATAATAATAATAATAATAATATAATAATAATAATAATAATAATAATAATGCTACGTTAACACTTAAAAATGTGATAATGTTAGTTACTTCTTGATAATTTCATATATGAGGTGAGATCTATGCAAAACAAGTATTACTTAAAAAACAAAATAAGCGATCTCAACCATCCATCCACCTTTCATCTAATGGCTAAGATCAAATCAAAAAATAACAAAGGGAGGGCAAAATTGACATTTTAGCTCATTTAATTTAAAAACCCACTTTCCACTTTTTTTTTCAAAAAAACATATCTTGCAAACGGTAAATCTTCAAGCTATGAAAAATACACCATCGCGACGAGAAAAAAATTATCTTTCTATAGATATGCATTGTTATATACTTTCAATGAACTTTTTTTTTTCAAAATTCCGTCCAGAAAAATCTCACGGGATTTATAAAAATCCCATGGGATTCGTAAAGAGACGATTTTTTTTTCAAAATTTCTGTCCAGAAAAATCCCACGGGATTCATAAAAATCCCATGGGATTCCTAAAAAGACGATTTTTTTTTTCAAAATTTCCGTCCAGAAAAATCCCACGAGATTCGTAAAGAAATCCTACGGAATTCGTAAAAAGACGATAAATCGCAAAGGATTCAGTATGAATCCCATGGGATTCTTTGGTGCATCCCATGGGATTCACTGTGAATCCCATGGAATTCTGTATGAAATCACAAGGGAGTATTTATTTATTTTTTATTATTTATTTTTTTATGAATTTGCAGTGACAACAACAAGACATAGTTACATTATTCTATATAGTGTTGATAGTTACATTATTTTTATCAGGGAGTAAATAGGAACCGTACAACATATCAGTTAAATGATTCACATAATACTATATTATCAACATCCCCATCTAGAAGTCAATATGCACTGAATTTAAATGCCCACAAACAAGAAATTAATACCCATTACTGAAAAAGCAAGGCTCGTTATACATTTTTTATACCTACAACATGTTTCTTTAGTTTCAATTAAAAACAAGATATTCAGATTTTTGATGCTTCAATCGTAAACAAGCTTTCTATTATACAAACTTATAAGACGATAAAAAAAATACAAATTTATAAACTCAAATTAAAACATACAGATCTATAATTGTATATTTTAAATCAAACAAATAAAACCTTGAGATTTGTGGTAAACAAGCTAAAAAAATCTATTTTTGACTCACATCAGTAAGCTTATTTATTTTATTTTTTTTTATATATAAAATATGCATCTTACATAGTTCAACCGAACCGGTAACGTCACTCGGAACGAGTGCGAAATGGATAATGCCGACCGGAACGGTTTTGAGAACCAAGGAACCGGCATAGGTGATGTTGTGAAGAGACGCTTTGAGAACATGGTCGTGGTTGATCGGAGGGTGAGTAGTGAACGGAGAGTTGTGGTTACAACAACCATCGCTGCAACAACACCATCTCTTAGTGGCCGGAAAATGAGTGACATGACATCACCAATGATAACACCTAAAATCAAATTATTTTGAAGAGTTTTGGTTCCTATTGGATTTGGAAAGGTTTGGATCTAGGAAGATGAATTATTTGGTGAGAGAGTGAAAGTGTGTCACGTGTGAGAGAGAGAGAAAGGGTGAGGTGTTTGGTGGAGAGTGAGATAAAATACAAAAATGCCCTTAGCTAATTAAATGACCTGTAGATCCAACAGTAGGATGTATATAAAATCAATGGCTCAGATTGAGCGCTTTCTTCTTTAACTATTTTTTGTTTCGTATTGAACTTTTCTCATTCATATATAAAGAAGAATGGATTTATAAAAAGAAAAATAAAAATAAGAAAAATGAGAAATGTTTTCAGCCATACATTTCAAATGTGGAAGGAGAAATTCATGTGAAATATATCTCTTTTGGTAGATGCATTTTAAATGTGCGGTTGTGTCTTCTCAATTTAGTTTCTTATTTGATATAGATATATGCAAATTTAAGAAACAAAGGATTTTGCCTAATGTGTAAGATGCTCTACCTTCTTTGTCGTCAACACCGCGACTGTATTAGTTGCGTGGATTTGTTGTCCGCGGTCTGGGCTATCTAAACACAAACAAGACAAGCATTGCATCAACTTTTAAAAAAGTTGTACGTATGTATTGAGCAAATCAAAATGATAAAATTACAACGAAATATATTTGTTTTCTAAATTTGAAGTTTGAAAATATTACAAAACAAATATTCAAATTCAAAGAATTAGTTCTTACTTTGTTCAGTTATAAGGCAGAACATGCATGCAACACTTCTAGACTTATATGTTTCTTTGAGAAAACCCTCAACGAGATGGGGAGTTTGGTGAATAACCAACTTAGTTGGCTGCTAATAATATATAACTTGGAATGTATGTCTAGATAGACGCAAAGTATATTATAAAGAAAGGAATATGTGAGAAGAGAGGGAATGGAATTCTTTACGAAACTATAGTAACAATCAAAGTATATTATAGAGAGGTGTGTGAATATCATGAACGATTCTAAATATTTGCTAGTTTTGGACTTCTGGTTTTAAGAAATAAGAATCAAAGTAATATAAACGATTAAGTTTGGTATCTGGGCATTACGGTTGTTAAAATGTCGGTTCATACCGACTTGTAGCCTTATGATACATGTGTCAATGTGTCATGTGGTCAGTTGCTTCACAACTAAAAAGCTGTGCTTTTATGTCCGGGACAAATTCGATATATTCTTTGTGATATATAAAATTCACAACTAAAAAGCTGTGGTTTTATGTCCGGGACAACTGACAAGTACGATATATTTCTTCCTAATATATAAAAGGATAAGGATTATTCAAGTTAACATCTCTTGTTGTCCGTGTTGAACAAACTAAAAGTAAGAAAATGATAAAATGAGACCACCATTAATTTAAACAAGAGATGTATTATTTTACTTACTCTCACAATATTACTAGCATGAGAATATGAGAAGAAAATAAGAGAGTTAAACATGAGAGGATCTCAATCCAATAAAAAACGTTGCAATTGGAAGAGTAAGGAAGTTGTAAATGACAAAAATGTAACTATATGGTATAAGAATTTTCTTGAACCATTGACAAGAAAGGGTTACAGAACTAACAGTACTCCATTCCCAAATTAATAGTCTATGTTTTCTTTTGGGATGTTCAAATTTAATTGTTCATTGGAAAATGGTACAACCTGTTGTGCATAAGGTGCAGTTCATGAACGATTATTACCGCAAATTTGGCCATTGCAGCCCAGGAAAAGGAACTAGCTGATGCACATGGTATAAGCAAACACATTATGCACATTTAATATGATGACCAGCAAAAATCTGCATAGAGTAGACAACGATCAACAAATCAACTTCCCATTTTTAGTCACCAGTCATTACATTTTCACTAGAATGCCAAGTGGAAACATCATAGAACTCTAAATGAATAAGTTTGTTTCATCAGTACCAAACTCTATCTACTTGAATCAGCACATCTGAATTCTAACTAGCTCACAGCGAGAACCAATGATAGGAGAACCCAAACCTTTTTACTAAATGAGTTAGGAGAAAGGAATTAATCAACCAACGAGCGTTTTACTTCTGTACAATTTGCATGCTTGACTATAAACCCTGAGAACATAGGGCAGTGTACATTAAACTAGAACTTAATTGTCATGTAAAGACAGATATGAAGGAAGTAATCAGCTTAACATGTGACAGCTAGATCATAGATACCGTTCTCAAACTTGTTGATGACAAGGTTGCCGCTGATGGCACATCAAGGTTCAGAAAAGGCATAGATGGTCGGGGTAAACATATATGGTGGCTAGATGAAGTTGAGCTTCCTATTGATGCTGGAACGAGTGACCCTTTTGGAACTCCATTTGTCTATGACACTAGTCATTCTAACATCGCAAAGGAACTCGATGAATTATCCATTATGAAAAGGTTCGGTTTAAGTAATGTTTACACACTAATATTAGATATTATTGTTACTATCTTCATTTGGACAGTAAATTTTGGGATCCGAGTGGTGGTTGATTTATAGAGAGCTCTTAACCAAGAAGCACCTCAAGGAAGAATTGACAAGGCAAAACAGGTAATAATAAATAACCCTTTTAGTTGAATTCATAGTTCTCGTTGTTGATTTTTTTAATACTTGTATTAGCGTAGTCTTAGTATTTGCAATTGGATTCTCTCATATATAATGATATTTTAAGGCTATATATTTTTGACAAGAAAAAAAAAAGATATTGTTTAGCGGCTTGGTTACAAAGTTAATCATACTATCAACTATGTACATAAAGCAGTTGATTAGGATTCATGGAAGAGACCTTCACTCGAACTACATATTCGGTGACACTAGACTTTCAACGCATATTATACGTGATTTTTCTGAAGATGTAAACAAACTCTCCAAACGTAAACACGCATAGCTTGTTGCAAAATCTTTCATGTCTATTTTGTTAAAAGAGCCATTCTCATCCTCCGAAATCGCGAACCAGTTCTCGTTTCTTGTCATGCATACCAGATCTATCAACGAAAAATCATATTCTACTAAGGAGAAAGCGTTAACCTTCACCCACCCATCATCACTATCCATCCTCCATGTACCAGCTTCCATGCTCGATAGAGAATAGTCTGGTGGTATATACGATACGCACAAGCAAATGCCGCCATACAGATTCACTAAAATTGCCCAAATACATGATGAAACTGGAAGAGGTGGAAATTGTATTTCCCTAAACTTTTCTGATTTGTCATCAAAACAAATAACGAATCTTGCATTTGCAGACCTCTCCCAAACCACAAAATAAATAAGTTGGCCCAACACAGTAGCCGGGATCCAAAAGTAATCGGATGTATGGTCAATATTTTCAACTAAATATTCAATCTTTTTCCATGAGTCCATCCTTAGGGAATAGACATAGGCCCCCAAGAAACCATTTGAAACCATAATATGCAGAAGCTTGTAATCATCGTTAAAAGAGTCAATATAGAAACCAATCACATCAGAAGAGCAGTCGTAGAAACGAGGAGAAGAGGAGTTAGCTTGCAACTTTTTGAAGGCATGAGTCAAAGGATTCCAAAATGCTAGCTCTTCTGTTAGCGGTGAGGCTAAACACACCAATCCAATTTGGAGCTTCATAAAATCAAGTCGATCGATTAGACACCAATACCTGTTGTCCAACTTGTTGTAGAATCGTTTTCACAGGTTTGTTTCATAATCTAATTCAGAACAAGGCACAAGATTTGACAAGGAATTGATTCATTTGATTAACAACATAACAGTGGGTTACATTGTACAAAAGAGACACACCGAAAACATTACATGTAAATGACTATATATAGGGTATGAAAGGTTGCGAGTGAACCATCATGACCCTTCGGTTTGTAACCGAATTCTGTAACTAATAACTAACTAACTTCTATAACCGCCATAACTATAAAACGGTTATTAACTATCTAATGTACAACTTCAGCCCTTTGGCTTTCGTTTATTATCCATACAAGACTTATGCAATTATAAAGGTGCCAACAATTTCCCCTTCATTGTTTTAAGCTTGTTCTTGAGTTTCCATCTTCTCCCCGCGTCATTTCTTCCTTCTTCTGGTCCTAACGTGTTGTTGTTGTTCGTTTACAGTTGTCTTTTCCTTTTGTTTGTGTCCAACTTTGGTTTTACGGTGTGTGATGCGCCTAAGACTTTTTGTCTCGGCTTCTTCTCAAAAGAATCCTCAAGTTTTCGGTAAACAAAAACTTGTTGTTTCGTGTTTTTGTTTCATGTCTCTTGAACCAAAGCTCCCAAATACCCTCGGAAAGGCAGTATTTGTCCAAAAACAACGGTTAGTTTGTTTTCCTTTCTACTCTTCGACGGTAGTATGTCACAGTGAAGGTTTGCTTGTGTCTTGTTGCCTCGTTTTTTTATATTCCAACACAAAGTGATCCTTAGATTATCCTTTGTACGCAACAAGTTTATGTCCTTGTTGTCTCGTTTCCACCAAATCAATTAGGTTTTTCAAACCTAAGATACCCTCGGTATCTTTTCAAGAAACAAGCGAGATGCTTGTCTTCTTTCCCTACCACGCGTTGGTAGTAAGCCAACAAGTAAGTCCTTGTTGTTCCTTCGTTGCTTGTACGCGTTTAACTTTGTTCCACACCGTCTATTTGTCTTGCTAGCGTTACTACAAACAATCCTCGATTGTTTTTTTTTTATTCTCGGTATACCTTCTATTCCAAGCCAACGAGTTTTTTTTTCTTCTCAAAGCGTACGTACTCTTTTTCTATCTTTCTCCTTTGTCCGCGACAAAGAGACTTATTGTTTTGTTGTATGATACTTGAAAGCCAACAAATGAAACAAAAGGATCTTGTTCAGATTTGTTGCGTTCAATAAACAAGCCAACACAAACAATTTTGACACAAGACAAGTCGTATACTACTTTCTTGCGTCCCTAGTTATCCAGGCAACGTATCTTATGTTTATACGTCGCGTGTTTCCTGTTCTGAAACAGGATTCAACATGCTTCTTTCTTCTTCTGTTATCGTGTGATGTAAGTCACCAATAACGTCCCTGTACAGTTTTCTTTCTCCTTCCCTTTGTCGTTACTTTCAGTCCCAACAAAGTTTTCTCCCACCAACGTTTGGTGTCAACGTTTGTTCCTTCAATCTTTGTTGGATTGAAGTCGTTGCTATCTTGCAACTATCGTTGGTTCTGATCGTGCACTATCTTCCCAACAATCCTTGGTGTCTTCCTTCTCGGTCTCTTGATCCTCTTGATCAAAAACCTGAATCACATCTTGTAATCTTGCAAACCTTTGTCTCTGATTTGTGTTTCCAAGGTTTGAACCTTTGGCTCTTGATACCAATGTAGAATCGTTTTCACAGTTTTGTTTCATAATCTAATTCAGAACAAGGCACAAGATTTGACAAGGAATTGATTCGTTTGATTAACAACATAACAGTGGGTTACATTGTACAAAAGAGACACACCGAAAACATTACATGTAAATGACTATATATAGGGTATGAAAGGTTGCGAGTGAACCATCATGACCCTTCGGTTTGTAACCGAATTCTGTAACTAATAACTAACTAACTTCTATAACCGCCATAACTATAAAACGGATAAAACGGTTATTAACTATCTAATGTACAACTTCAGCCCTTTGGCTTTCGTTTATTATCCATACAAGACTTATGCAATTATAAAGGTGCCAACACTTGTAAACAGATACTTTACTAGGAAAGGTGATAAGGCTATACACTGGTGGGTGGTTAAGGTGGCGGCGACTGACGGTATTTGGTGAGTTGGAGAAGACAAGTGTTTATGATGTGGTGTGAGAGTGGGGAAGAAGACAAGTATCTTCAATATCGCCAGATGTGACCATCTCATTAGAACTGCTGAACACATAAACAATCAGAAAATACTTCAAATGTGAGTGCTGATAATTTCAGTTACGGTGTTACAGTGAATTCAACAACTAAATTCAGTGTCCTCTTCAATTACTTGATCATAAGATAACTAGTACAAAAAGTAGATATCGAAATGAAAGTTACTTCACGAGCAGTTAGTATAGTTTAGCACTAGCAGAACGATATTATTTCAACAGTTGCGATCACATTTGAACAGGCTAACACAAAACAATCAAAAGTTACTTCAAAAATGAGCACAATTTCACAACAAATCAAGCACACGGTCACCGAAACAGTTTAACAAGCATTAATTTCGTTCAATTTTCTGTTCAATCACTCAAGCAAACTATAAACTATTAATAACAATATATAAGCACAAACTCACATTTTACGGAAAGCAGTTTGATTATGTTAGTTCCAGGGCCGTCTCATGGAATTTGGAGGCCCTGTGCCGTAATTTTACAATAGGCCCTTTAACCATG
The DNA here is from genome assembly GCA_014162995.1 of Artemisia annua. Lineage (NCBI taxonomy): Eukaryota > Viridiplantae > Streptophyta > Magnoliopsida > Asterales > Asteraceae > Artemisia > Artemisia annua. Next base: position 88,261 of record LBNU01011076.1, read on the forward strand.
AAGGACGGAATATTTACGTAAATAACAAACAATAATTGTACTACGTATCGGTTATTGGTATTGATCAAATCACAACGAACTAATCTTATTATAGTTCAAATAAACTTTTTACACATAACCATCGGCTTCTAAAATATTACAACATTTTTATAAAGCCTCGTATTTGTTTCAAAAAATTATCATGGATAAAAGTTTTTCATAATACATATCTCAAACTGAAATATTGTCCTTCTAATAAAGTTATTCTGTAATTGTTAATTTTTATGAACTCTCACGTAAAAGACTTTGGATAAAGAAATATTAAATTAAGATAAGGGTTAAAGTATAATAAACCATAAAAACAAAGGTTGTATTAGAACTTTGAATATACTCCGTAAAAGTTAAAGACAAACTCAATTTTAAAGGCCCACACACATCCTATGGCGTTGTCTTCTCCAACCTTAACCAAACCAGATCTCCAATGTTCTCCATAACTACATGCTCAAGCTTTTCTTTTTCCTAAAATAAAAATCTTCTATTTTCCATCATAAATCATATGGCAACACTATTAAAGCCGCCAAAAATGTTTTTATACTTAAACTGAAGTTTTGGAAATCTGAGGCCCTCAAAAAATGGAGGCCCTGTGCGGTTGCCCATGCCGCACATGCACAAATCCGGGCCTGGTTAGTTCAATATTAAAATGAAGAATCAAACTGAAACTTGCCTCGCGAGCGATTACAACAGACTAAACAGGCGCGACTCGGTTAAAATGTGAAAACACATCAAGCAATTATCAAAATACGATCGTACAGAAAGACTGTGTGTTGTATTCAAGAATCAATATCAGCATATATGAGCAAGCAATTAACTAAACTTCAATATTTCAAACTCACCAGAGCCAACCAACGCTTTACCAGCGGATTTAATGTCACGAGAACCTCCCAAATCAAAAGCATCATTGACTCCTCCCAAACTAACCAGTTAACCAGGTGTGGTCAACAAGTCAAATCTGAGAGAGGAGAGATCAATTTATGATCCGGTGTAAGCACAGTGTGTTCCCGGGTCGTTATGTCCCAGCGAGATTGAAATGGTATTTTGAAAACGTTTTGGGAATGAGTGATTAGGAATAGTAACCAGATAAAGATTTGGATTGATTTTTACACTAATGATTGCTTGAAATGATAATGAAACAGTATTAACAAACACAGAATTACAATTAATCCTAAAAATCTTAAATGCGTGCTGGAAAAGTGGAAATATGCAAAATTAAACTACAGGGTGTGAAAATGCAACTTTTACAAACTTAAAATGAAAAGAAAATTAAATTAAAAAGAAAATTATTTTTTTGATTATTTAATTATTTTTTATTAATTAAAAACTATTTAATTACTTAAAACTATTTAAATTATCTAAAAATCACCAAAATAACAAATAAAGCTAAGAAAAATGCAAAATTATTTTTATAAAATCTAAAATAACCTAAAATAATTTTAAAAACTAAAATTATATTTTTTTGTCTTTTTGTGGATTTTCTATTAATTAATTACTAATTAAATCTAATTAACTAGTTCAATTTAAGAAAAATAGAAAAATAACTTGGAAAATTATGAAAATTTTTAGAAAACTAAATTATTGCTACAGGAACCTAGGAAAATTATAAAAACTTGATTTAAACTATTATTTAATTATTTATCTAATTACTAAGTTAATTATTACTAAATTACTAATTTAACTAATTTAATTAAAGAAAAATAGAAAATGAACAGTGAAAATTATAAAAAAATTTCCTAAAATTATTTTATGACTTATAAAACCTAGGAAAATTATAAAAAGCTACTGTTGTTAATTAAAATCTAATAAAACTAATTAATTACTAATATTACCTATTTAATATTTAATCTATTATTAATTATTAAAAATACTAAATGATAAAAGAAAAATCTGGAAAAATTACTAAAAATATTATGACTAAACAGAAACCTATGAAAAATATAAAAATGAAAATTGCTTTTTGAAAAAGCTGAGCAATAAGCCAAATGGCTTAAATAGAAGCTATCACCTTTTTAAAAGTGATTATTTTTGGATTTTTCTTTTTGAAAGATGAATATAAGATGAGAATAAGCAACTTTAATGAAAACACTTTTTACACAACTTAAAAATAAGCAATTTGCACCCCCTTGAGCTTAACAGATTCTATTTTTGGATTTTATGAAATGCAAAAGCTTCTAATAAGCTCTACAGTACACACAAGCTACAAAATAAGATGCAAACAACTTATATGAACACAAAATAATCCAAAGGTACAAGAAAAGCACACTGAATAAGCTAAAAAGCACAAATAAGCAATTCCAAAATCACACAGAGGTCACAGCACAAAACAGACCAAGGGGCTAGATTGCAAGCCATGTGGGGCCCACAAATAAGCTCAGAGATCCAAAATGAGACTTGATCTCAAAAGTAGACCTGGCAAGCTTCAAAATAAGCCAATAAGCAGAGCTTATGGATTAGTATTGAGCTTGTGAGGAGCTTATGAAATAAGGTCAAAGGAGTCAGTATACACTGACTCAATGAACATAGTCAAAATGGGACAAACAAGATGGGACTAGCAGACCTATTTAACAAACTTGGAAATGAAAAACAAGGTTTGAGACTTAAAGATGAGCTTATGGGCTTTCCAAAAAGCTAAAAATCACAAGGTGGGGTCCACTAATAAGCCCTGTGCAAGCTTAGGAAAATTACCAAAAGTCTGTGCACAGGGGAGGTCACAGACCAAACTAGCTACTTTGAGAGTGCTTTTTAATAAGCAAATGAATTCCAAAATGGAATTTTCTTTTTGAAATGTTTAAACAAGCAACAAAATAACACAAATCCACAAAAACTTTGGATTTCCAATCTGTTTTAAACCCTATGGATCACAAAGAAAAACTTGCCATTTCACTGAGTATGCATTTTTGACTTTTGACAAAACTCTAAGGGTTTGACTTTTATGAGTTTTGATCTTGATCTACTCACTGAATATGTTATATTAGACTACAAGAACATGAAATTAAGCAATCCTAACAACTATTGAACTGATTTGATGATTTTGGACTCAAAAACTTTGACAGATTGTTAATGAGATGAGATCCAAATTGATTTTGACTTTTTATCAAATGACTAATGGTTTTTATGTTATCTCAGACCTAAGTTAGACCAAAGAAACATGTACCAAGCATAAACGACAACCAAATCACACTGAATCACAACTATGACAGCAAATTCAAACAGACTTAACAAACTGTGTTGATGAGATTTTCAAAGAGAAATCAATTTTAACTCTATAACACTGATTTGCAGAAGTTTGGTAAGATTTAATGATCCTAAAGAAGCACAAAAACAACAGAGTTTAACCACTAATTACCAAGAACACCACTAAACCTATTTTAACAGTGAAAATGAAATACTAAGCAACAACCAATTCTACTTAACAAACTACTTATTTTAAGCTAGAATCTTACTTAAATACACCTAAGAAACATAATCTTGTGCAAAAGAACAGTAAACAAGCATCAATTGAGGGGAATGAAAAATTGAGTATGATCTTACAAATTGCACTCCAGCTAGAAATAAGTAACAAGGACCAAGAAACCAATCCTATAGGTTCTCCACAGAACCACTAACCCAAGGCCATCCAAAATTTACCCTGCTCCAGCTGTGATCACCATCTTCAACAATTTTTTATTTTTCACTGAATTTTTTGTATTTTTTGGTATTTTTCTGTTTTTGATACTAGACTGAGTTTTAATGTTTCTAAAAGCTTTTATAAGCTTTCTAGGAGCTTATGTGTACCTAAGAGTCCATAAACACAACTACTAATAACATAGAACAGAATTGAGAATTTTGAACTTTTAAAAAAAATGCATAAACTGAATTATCCAAAAGAAACCTTAATTCATTGATTTAGAAAGATTCAAAGTACATAAAGATCACTGAAATTACAATTGAAAAGCTTAAACATACACTAGAATTTAAAAACTTAGGAATTCGACACTAAATTATGCTAAAAAATCTACACAGTCTTCTCTCTTCATCTTCTCCCTTTTATACTTGAGAATTAGGGTTCATTGAGGTCTTCTGAGCATATCCCATCAATAATTATGACCATTGGATGAAAGAAACTCAATCTTGGCCCTCCACGTGTTTTGGCGCCAAAATGGGAGACTTGCAAATGGGACTATTTTATAGCAATTGGGGGGTGGCAGCATTAAATGTTGTTGTCTTGTTAGGTGAGGGTAGTGGTTTGGGCGGTGGGATGTGACTGAGGTGGTGGGGTGGTGAGATGATGGCACTGCAAGTGGGAGAGATGAAGGTGGGAGGGAAAGGAGACGGGTCAAACTTAGTTTGACCCTGGTTTTGGTTTTTATTAATAAAATGGGGTGGGTTGGTTTGGGCCAGGGAAAGAAAATGGGCCAAGGGGTAGTGTTGGGTTTATGTTTGTGTTTTGTTTTTGGACTGGACTGGACACAAAGGTTTATGGGTTTGGGGTTTATAAGCTTAGGTCCGTTTGGTGTGTAGAATTAACATAAGGACCAAAAATGTAATTTTCTGAATTTTGAAGAGCTAGGTTTGCCAACTTGTCCAAAGTATTCCAAGGGTGTTTTCTTGTCATTGATGAATAGTACAAGGACCAATAATGATTTTTCCATTTTTGAGATTTCCAGGGACTAATTCTGCCAAATTTGAAACTTGAGGGACCAAACTTGTAAATTCTTACAACTTTTTACCCAAGGACTATTTTTGCCAATGTTTCACAATAAAAGGACCATAATTGTTATTTTCCAAAAGATTTTAATCCCAGGGGCTATTTTTGACAACTTTGCAAAGTTCAGGGACTAAACTTGTAAACTTTTGAAACTTTTCATCAAAGGACTAATTATGACAACTTGTGATTTCTAAAGGACTTTGGTTGACTTTTCTTTCAAAATTTATGCTCAGGGACTAGATTTGACAAGTTGTGAAAGTTGAGGGACTGAAACTGCCAATTGTGCAAACTTTGTGCGTTTTTCATTTGTTTTCAAACATTTTGCATCTAAAACATGTAAAACACAACCCTGTGATATTTTCACTATTTTGATGCATATTTGGGTGTTTTTGGATGTTTTGGCAGTTCAGATAAGACAAAAATGATGAGTATTTACACACTCATCAATCATCATCAACTGTAACTGCATTTACACAAAAGCACAACCAAAAATCAATAAATGAAACTACAGTTTTGTCGCTAATGCTAGTATAGGGGGGAGAACACACAACACCAGCACCAGAACAAATAATTTATGGGGACGAAAAACATCAAAAGGCTCACCCAAACAAACTGTAATATCAGCAGTCGAGAGTGGTTTACCAAAGCACAACCAAAAATAACAAATGCAAATCCAGTAGTACGAATCAATTATACCAGCTTCACAAGCTAAATATCCTTTATACTTTGGTTTCTATATTATATTTTTTTTTCTTCCAGTTATGATAATCCTATCAAGTTTCTAGTGTACAAGTTACTGAAGTTAGCGGCTTATCTGCTTATGATTTCTAAATAAATATTCAAACACCCTGCTCAATGTTGTAAACGCAATGAAAAGACTGCCATAGTGCCATGTATGGTGAATGTTTAGAGTTGTATTAGAATTGTTGGTATTAAAGATTGGAGACTGTCCAATTTTTCTTAAATATCCTTATGATGTACATATGTTTCGATGTTTAATATAAGCTCACATTTTGCACANAAAAAAAAAAAAAAAAGGTCAGCCGAAAGCCAAAAAAACAATAGTATAAACTCACCAAAATCAACTGCCTTTCTGTTACTCAACGAGACACGACCAAATCAACACCTCATTATCAACATCAACTGAATCATCCTCAATCTTCCTCTTATTAGCACTACATTTTTGCAGCAAAGGCAAAAACACATTCCCAACACCCTTTGAACCCAATTCCAATTCCTGATCATCGAGATTCAAATTTGATGAAAACGACGAGTTTCTAGTCCCACAAATCTCATAGCTTGACAGTTTATAAGGATTTAAAAAAGTACAAGACCATTTTTCAAGATTCAAAGTGGGTTTTGAAGATGATGAAAATTGTAAATTGGGTTTTGAATTTGAGCAGATTTGGCAAGTGGGTTTGAGAGAATTTGGGTTAATAAATGTGCAACTTGAACAGTCCATGAAGAAGAAGACATTGTTATTGATTTGGTGGAAATTGAAATGATTAGGGTTTTTATGGGATTTTTGAAAAGAGGGAATGAAACCGTTTTTAAGAGTCCGAATTTGATCTGATTTGCCCGCGTATCTCGTACTATTTGGGAATTCCTTCACAAGCGACCTGATTGGCGGGAAAGGAGCTGAAATGACAATAATACCCTTGGTCACAAAGTACTTAAATAACAAACGAAAGTTAGAGAACAGTAGCTCTCGGTGGCTGTTTTGCAAAAAAAAATGGAACATTGATGTCGGTTTTGCAATAAAATTTGTCTCGGGGTATTCCTTGTGCATTTAGGCTACTTTAAGGACTATTTTTGCAATTTACTGTGTTAGAAAAGATAAAAAAGATAAGAGAAATACGACGCGGCCTATTAACTGGGTAACAATCTAGATATGTAACTGTAACCGGAGAACACATAATTACCATAAGAGAACTTAATCAAGCTAAAGCCCGTTACTCGTCTAATATACCTCATGAAGAAGGAACCTACCATACTTTCTAAGAACTAATTTTAACGTTTTGACGTTTTAACGGCTCTTAAATTGCTTACAACACTTTACTTAAAATAAGTTTATCAAAAACTATTTAAAAATAAGCTGAAATGAAAAAAAATACCCTCACGTGGAATGCACATAAGGACTTACTAACGAGATTTTTCAACGGTCGTCTGTGAAAATGACATAAATTGCAACAAAGTTTGAACACCAGGTACATTATTCGCTATTTAAGCTTTTGAGGTGACTACGATGCACAAATGACTTATACCCAAAACCTTTTCATCCAGGAAAACAAAAAATTAAAAATTGAGAAATTTCTTTGCAACTAAATGTAACCATATGTTTTCATATTTCATTGTAGTTGCCAACAATATTTTAAAAATCGAGTCACTAATCGACCCGGTCGAGTCACCAGGTCACCGGGTCACTAGTCCAACCGCGGGGTCAATCCGGTTTTCCGTTAAACAAAAACGATAGTTCGATTTACCAAATACCTATTAAACATGTAATACTCAATACCAAACATGCATAAATTATGAAAAGTTCAATATCAATCACACAATAAGTTTATAAAACATATATATTACAATACAAAATACATACAATTCAACGAGAATACAAGTTTTAAACTAAAATCATATTGCATTTAGTAACGATTCAACCGGCTAAACCGGCCGGTTCAAATTGACTCATTTTCTGGCTGATAAACGGTTTAACCAGTTTTTAAAGCATTGGTTGCCCATCACCAGCTATGATAATCATAATAGTAAGGTATTGGTTTGAATATACACAAAAGGAGATAACTGAAGAATAAAAACACATATTTGTAAATTAGAAATATAAAGAAAATTGATAATGCATTGCCATAGCTTGAATAGTTTTAATAAACGACAAATGTAAGATATACATAAAGCAGTTGATTAGGATTCATGGAAGAGACCTTCACTCGAACTACATATTCGGTGACACTAGACTTTCAACGTATATTATACGTGATTCTCCTGAAGATGTAGGGAAACTCTCCAAATGTAAACACACATAGCTTTTTGCAAAATCTTTCATGTCTATTTTGTTAAAAAAGCCATTCTCATCCTCCCAAATCGCGAACCAGTTCTCATTTCTTGTCATGCATACCATACCCATCAACGAAAAATCATATTCTACTAAGGAGAAAGCCTTAACCTTCACCCACCCATCATCACCATCCATCCTCCATGTACCAGCTTCCATGCTTGAAAGAGAATCGCCATACACTACACACAAGCAAATGCCGCCATACAGAACCATTAAACTTGCCCAAATACATGATGAAACTGGAAGAGATGGAAATTGTATTTCCCTAAACTTTTCTGACTTGTCATCGAAACAACTAACGAATCTTGCATTTGCAGACCTCCCCCAAACCACGAAATAAATAAGTTGGCCCAACACAGTAGTCGGGGTCCAAAAGTAATCGGAATGGTCAATATTTTCAAGTAAATAGTCAATCTTTTTCCATGAGTCCACCCTTAGGGAATAGACATAGGCCCCCAAGAAACCATTTGAAACCATAATATGCAGAAGCTTGTAATCATCGTTAAAAGAGTCCATATAGAAAGCAATCACATCAGAAGAGCAGTCGTAGAAACGAGGAGAAGAGGAGTTGGCTTGTAACTTTTTGTAGGCATGAGTCAAAGGATTCCAAAATGCTAGCTCTTCTGTTAGCGGTGAGGCTAAACACACCAATCCATCAAAGCTTGATAATACATAGACATTATTAAGAACATTACGATATGGGAGAGAACTGTAACTAACACTACGGACAGAAGTTAAACCAACATTGGGAGCATCACAATCAACCATACGTATTGTAAGAAGTTTTTCACGGTATGGGTGATCAAATATGAGAAGTTTATGGCAGCGGTTTACCTGTTGATGGAGATGCATCTTGACAAATTCACGAGTCGATAGGTAAGACTTCCATTCTTTGCAAACACACATGCAACAACCAAGGGACTTGACGGGAAGTTTCGGTAATATCTCAAATTGTATTATATTGAATGGAATTTCAGGTGTGTGATACTCTGTGACCGTCTCTTCTTTCCAAAGATTTGTAAATACATTCTTCAAAACCTCCGCCAATGTTATGTAAGATAAAAAAAAAACATTCTTGAAAACCTGCGTACATGAAGCGATTCCAACTTCTGTTATCGTATATATCCTAGCTTTTTGAGCAAGTCTCAGTTTTATTAGCAAATGGTATATATTATTAATTTGAGCCAGTACCCGGCCTACCTTTGAAAACAAGTCATACCTTTGTTAGTAAAGCTAGCTTATATTCTTATAAATATTTGTTGCCATTTTTATTGGCCATGACGACATTTGTTCCATGCAAATATAAGTATGAGGTCGATCTAACATTAAGTATCATAAACGTGTATTATAAAAGCCGCACGTTGTTGCGGAGTCTGTTAACTTTTACGGGATCGTCATTTTTCTTTCTTTCAAAAATCTTATAAACAATATGTCGTAACTGTTAGAGTTACGGATATAAATTAAGTGTAGCATGATCGGACTCGAACTTGAGACTTCGGGATTGCACACTTTACGTATGAGTTTCAATAATTAATAATGATTATATTTAGTTATGAATAATTATTAAATACACGAAATATTAACTTAACGGTACCTAACGACCGTTAGACGAAAGATTAAGGACTTGATTTGCAAAGAGATGAAAAAAAGGCATGGGTTGGGCTTGTCCCAAGCCTTGTTCGGCAGAACCCACTCCCTAAGGGGATTAGGGTTGTTTTCTTCTCTTCCAAGATTTGAATAAGTATAAATAGAGGTCCCCTCTCATTCATTCAATCATCCCTTGGTTCCATAGCAACCAAATCAATTCTTTCTTCTCATTCTTTTGTGTCTAATCGATCCTTTGATTGATAGGACCAATAGTTTAAAGTTTGTTTCGTGTAGCAAGAATCTAGCATTTCTTATTGAAACGCTATTAGTACGTGTGTGTGAGAACGAAGTGTTAGCATACTTTTGCTAACGGTGATCTTGCCCTTGTGACTTCTTCTAGTCGATCCATATAAGCCCTCTCCTAGGGTTTATAAGTTCTTGTTCTTGCTAGCAATCAAGAGGTACGCATTTCCTTTATGTTTGGTTAATTAATTACTTGTATTTGATCTTTTCCCCTACGTATTCTTAGATGTTTATGTGTTTATGTCTTTTATATTATTCACATATTCCAACAGTGGCATCAAGAGCCGTTAATACGTTGTAATTAATTACCAAAACACATAAAATGGAATTGTTATGATTATTACATGCTTGGTGTTCTTGTTTTTTTTTAATTCTTCATAAACCCTAGAATTTTATTTTATTTTTTTGTCGACTTTTATTTTATTTTTTATATATATGTCGAATTTGTTTTGAAAAGAAAATTAGGGTTTTTGAATTTGAATAAAACTTGTAGAAACCCTAGGTTGCATGTAATATTTATGTGTATTATAAATGGATATTTGTGATATGCCGTTTTGGTTGCGTTCCTCGACATGATTATTTGGTTATAATATGTGCTATGTGGGCATCCATGACAAACCATGCATGTGTTGTCATGGATTAAGGTGATTTTATAGTAATGGTTACGTATTATGTAGATTTCAAGCTTTTATTATGCGATTTGCTATAATTAATATAGCTTTTAGTAAATATTATGACTTATAAAGATTACTAAAATTAAATTAATTATGAAATGAGGGAAGACCCTATGAAAATCGTGTAACCTAATCAGTTGTGTTTTTTAAATTGATTTATTTTGCATGTCCATTATTTGTGTTGTTTATTTATATATTTAATTACTACTTGTTTATATGTAATGACATGATTTTTCACAAGGGTAATTTTACAATAAAAATCAATAAACTTGACTTAATAATGGTGAAATCTTGTTTTGAGCTTAAATCATGAATTTTAGTTGATTGATGCAACGGAAAATAATGTGTGAAAGGCGGACCGAAGGTTGCCATACAACCTACTTGTAGAGAGGGGTTTTTAAAGCTCATGCACCTACCGGTTCTCTACAACTGCCTGTGTGCCGACTCTAGACTTACCTATATCACTATTTACGAAGCATCTTAAGGCAATGTTGTAATTTACTCAACGCCTCAATTAAAATTTATTGATTTTGCTTGTAAAGAACTAATGAGTAAAAGTTTTTTACAAAACATATGATACAAAGATGAATGCATGACATCCTTGTACATATTTTGATTACACACATCAAAATTTACTACCCTTACAATTTAAGTTATATGCCACCCAATGAAACGGAAACACCTAAAGTTGNCTGATGAGATGGAATTATCTAAGTTTGCAGTTTCTTAAGTTGGTTAACTTAATTGAGTTGATAATGAGAGCTGATCACTCAAGGCATAAGATGGGGATAAAACATGCTTACATTGCAACTGCGGTTGGCAAATATGTAAATCCCATCCTTTCTAGGAATTGCAATTGAATATTGGCAATTGAGGCTCGACTCGTACCTTATTGAATACCGTCATCACTAGCAAATCAACTGAATGTGATGAACCTATGTCAATTTGGATCCTAGTTTTCAATGTAAAATTAAATGGTTATATGTTTATGAACCAAGGGTAATTTAATTTTCTTGAAATTTATTATCGAAAGTACTAACTTTTGAATTTTTTTCTGTAGAAATGGCTACACCCGAAAACACTAATATGAGCAACATGAGTTCTGCGTTCAAGCAAATGATTGATCGAGACAAGTTGACTGGTGAAAATTTCAATGATTGGTTTCGATCCTTAAGAATTACCTTGAGGATGGCTAAAAGATATGATTATCTTGGTGAACCACTTCCTACTCAACCTGCTGAAAATGCATCACAAGCTGTGAAAGATGCATACAAAATTGAATATGAGAAGCACAATGATGTGGCTTGTCTCATGTTAGCTGGGATGGACACTCAATTGCAAAAACAATTTGAGAACTATGGACCCATGGACATGATCAATGAACTCAAACAAATGTTTGAGAAACCACCTGCTGCAGAATTATATGACTTAATAGAATCAGTGCATGGTTGTAAGCAGGAAGCAGGAAAATCCGTGAGTGCCCATGTATTGAAGATGAAACGATACTTGGAACAATTGGAGCGACTCGGCTGCGGATATCAAGAAGGCGTATGTATTGGTCTCATCTTGCGATCCCTTAATCAGGATTTGTATAGTGAGTTTGTACGCAACTACAATATGCATTGCAAGGGGAAGACAGTTAGTGAAGTTCATTCAATGCTTATTGACTTTGAAAAGGGTCTTACTAAAAAGGCACCTACACCTACACCGGCTGTAATGGCGATACAAAGTGGTAGGATCACCAAGAAAAATAAACCCAACAAACCGCAACATGTGAATCATGCGAATCACAAGGGTAAAGGTACTGGCAAGGGTAAACAAGTTGTGACTAACNTATGGCTTGTCTCATGTTAGCTGGGATGGACACTCAATTGCAAAAACAATTTGAGCACTATGGACCCATGGACATGATCAATGAACTCAAACGAATGTTTGAGAAACCACCTGCTGCAGAATTATATGACTTAATAGAATCTGTGCATGGTTGTAAGCAGGAAGCAGGAAAATCCGTGAGTGCCCATGTATTGGAGATGAAATGATATATGGACCAATTGGAGCGACTCGGCTGCGGATATCAAGAAAGTGTATGTATTGATCTCATCTTGCGATCCCTTAATCAGGATTTGTATAGTGAGTTTGTACGCAACTACAATATGCATTGCAAGGGGAAGACAGTTAGTGAAGTTCATGCAATGGTTATTGAATTTGAAAAGGGTATTACTAAAAAGGCACCTACACCTACACCGGCTGTAATGGCGATACAAAGTGGTAGGATCACCAAGAAAAATAAACCCAACAAACCGCAACAGGCGAACCACACGGGTAAAGGCATTGGAAAGAGCAAGCAAGTTGTGACTCACCAACAGAAGCCTAAGAAGCAAAATCCTCCTTTTAAGAAAAAGGAAACTCCAAATAAGGATCCGGCTTCTTGTCACCACTGCAACACTCCTGGACATTGGAAGCGGAACTGTCCATTGTTCCTAGAGGAGTTGCGCCTCAACAAGAGTAAAATGCCTGGTAACGTCGCAAGCACTTCAGGTATGTTTATGATTGAATTATTTTCTTTTCCTCGTAAGAATAATTCCTGGATATATGATACAGGATATGGTACTCACATTTGTAATACGTCGCAGGGACTTAGAGGAGCAAGGAAGCTGGCCTATGGAGAAAGATACTTGTACGTAGGGAATGGTGTACGTGCAGCAGTTGAAGCCATAGGGACTTTCGATTTAGTTTTACCTTCGGGTTTGATACTAGTATTGAATAATTGTCATTTTGCACCTTCTATTGTTAGGGGTGTTATTTCAGTTTCTTTGTTATTGGATAATGGTTTTGTTCACACATTTATTAATAATGGAATTTTGGTTTCTTTAAATAATGTTTTTTACTTTAATGCAATTCCAATAAATGGTGTGTTTGAAATTGACATGGAAAATCATGTGTCGAATAGAAATAATTCTGTGTATAGCATAAGCAATAAGAGAATCAAGTCTAACTTGGATTCGTCTTATCTTTGGCATTGTCGCTTGCTCATATAGGCAAGGATCGCATGGAAAAGCTGCAACATGATGGGCTTTTACAAAAGATTAATGATGAATCATTTGATAAATGCGAATCTTGCATATCTGGAAAGATGACAAGGAAACCTTTTTCACACCAAGTGAAAAGGGCTACAGAACTACTTGGATTAATACACACTGATGTATGTGGTCCACTTAGACACGTGTCAAAACGCGGTGCTAGCTACTTCATAACCTTCACGGATGATTATAGTCGTTATGGTTATGTTTATTCACTTAAACATAAACATGAAGTCTTTAATACATTCAAGGTTTTCAAAAGTGAAGTAGAATTACAACTCGGTAAGAAGATTAAGGCTCTTTGATCCGATAGAGGTGGTGAATATATAAGCCAAGAGTTTAAAGATTTTCTAGCTGAGTGTGGTATAGTACAGCGACTCACAGCTCCTTATACTCCACAGCAAAATGGTGTATCTAAAAGGAGAAATCGTACCTTGCTTGACATGGTACGATCAATGTTTAATATTACAACTCTACCCTTATCCTTTTGGGATTATGCCCTTGAAACTGCAATTCGCATATTGAATATGGTTCAACTAAGAAGGTTGATAAGACTCCATATGAATTATGGACAGGAAAAGCTCCCAACTTTTCTTACTTAAAGGTATGGGGTTGTGACGCGTTTGTTAAACGTGATTCACCAGATAAGCTCCAACAAAGATCTGTTAAGTGTATCTTTGTAGGATACCCAAGGGAAACAATTGGTTACTACTTTTACTTTCCACCAGAGAATAAAGTCATTGTGGCTAGGTATGGAGATTTCTTTGAAAAGAATCTCATATCTCAAGAATTCAGTGGGAGAGTTTATGATCTAGAAGATGAAGATACATCACCTTCTGAAAACACTAGCTCACTTCCTGTGGAACCTGAAAGTTTAGGTCCTCCACCTGAAGTTGAAGTGGTACCCATTCGCAGATCTTCTAGGCCTGTGAAAGCACCTGAACGTCTATGTCTTAACGTAGAATGTGAGGAAACTATACTAGGGGACCTTAATGAACCTACTAGTTATAAGGCTGCCATGAATAGTCCTGAAAAGGAAAAATGGCAGGGTGCTATGAATGGGGAAGTGCAATCCATGAGAGACAACGAAGTCTGGACAGAAGTTGACCTTCCTCCCAATGCCAAGGTGGTTGGGAGTAAATGGCTCTACAAGTTGAAAACAGACATGGATGGCAATGTACACACCTATAAGGCTCGTTTGGTAGCTAAAGGCTTTACGCAAACATATGGTGTTGACTACGAGGAGACCTTTTCTCCTGTAGCTGACATTAGAGCTATTAGGATTCTCTTAGCTATAGCTGCTTACTATGACTATGAGATATGGCAAATGGATGTCAAAACCGCCTTCTTAAATGGTCGCCTAGATGAAGACATCTATATGGCGCAGCCTGAGGGGTTTGTGAATCCAGAATTTCCAAACCGTGTATGCAAACTTCAAAGATCCATTTATGGATTGAAGCAAGCATCGCGTCAATGGAATAAAATATTTGATGCAGAAATCAAAAGTTTTGGATTTACTCAAAATCTTGATGAGCCATGTGTATACCAGAAAGCTAGTGGGAGTAATGTTACTTTCTTTATCCTATATGTTGATGACATATTAATATTAGGAAATCATATACCTAGTTTAAAGGAAGTCAAATCCTATCTTGGTAAATGTTTTTCTATGAAGGATTTAGGAGAAGCAGCATACATCCTTGGAATCAAAATCTACAGAGATAGATCAAAGCGTTTGATTGGATTAAGTCTAAGTGCATACATTGATAAAGTATTGAAGAGATTTAATATGCAAAATTCCAAGAAAGGATATTTGCCAATGCAAGTAGAACATGGCTTAAGTAGCAAACTATGTGCCTCAACACCTGAAGAGGTTGCACTCATGAAGAAAGTTCCATATGCTTCAGCAGTAGGATCTATCATGTATGCAGTTAGATGCACAAGACCTGATGTGGCGTTTGCACAAAATATGACCAGTCGTTATCAACAGAATCCAGGTGGAAAGCACTGCCACACTGTTAAAAGCATTCTTAAGTATTTGAGGACTACTAGAGATATGTTTCTAGTGTATGGGGGAAATCCAGATGCAGAACTTGAAGTTACAGGTTACTGTGATGCGTCCTTTGAAACTGATAAAGATGATACGAAGTCTCAGACGGGTTATGTCTTTGTTATTAATGGAGGAGCAGTTGACTGGAAGAGCAAGAAGCAGACTACAATTGCGATGTCTGTTACAGAAGCTGAGTATATTGCTGCATCGGAAGCTGCAATGGAAGCTGTTTGGATTAGGAAATTCATTTCGGGGCTAGGTATTATGCCGTCAATTGAATTGCATATTAATATGTATTGTGACAATTCAGCCGCAGTTACGTTCGCCAATGAGCCTGGAGTTATGAAAGGCGCCAGACATTTTCCTAGAAGATATCACTATGTTCGTGAACAAGTTGATATAGGTGAAATCAATTTACTCAAAATTCACACAGATAACAATCTAGCTGATCCATTTACGAAGGCTTTATCTAAGGAAAAGCTTACACAACATGCTAATGGCATAGGACTTCGTTTAGCTAGTAGTTTCATGTAAATCTGTGGTTAGTATTTGGATAAAGGATATTGTAAACAATAATTATTCAAATGAAATGAAATATTTTGTTATGTTTATTTCCATTTACAAATATTGTATCCTATATTTGCATGTTTAATCCATGGATAACTTGAGTTATTCTAAATGGTCCGTTGTCAATTGATGAGACGAAAAGTGTTACGCTTTTAGGGGTCATTTAAGCCCTAATTCGTATAAATGTGATCAAATATTGCCCTAAATCGTTCCTTTTGTCATTTTAGGAACTTTTGAGAAGAATTCTGGAAAACATGCATATTCGGACGTTTTTGGAGCATAAAAGTGAAGAAAACGGCAAAGTCTCAAAAGATGAAGAATTTATAACCTGACGGCGTCAGAGTCACAAGGTGACGCCGTCAGAAAGCCTTGACAAAAGAGTGGAAATCAAGTATCAAATGACGGGCCAGA
>LBNU01011076.1:105167-120570 GCA_014162995.1 Artemisia annua
ACGGTCAAGGCAATATCTTTGCCTTCGAATAATTCAAGCACTTCCGACCGTAGGATCATAGAACTTGAAGACCAAGTCAAGTTTCTCATGAAATCTTACGAGGCTCCTAATCCTTCAAGCCAAGTGAACAAAATCACTTCTTCATGCGAATTATGTAGTGGTCCCCACGACACTCGTGATTGCATGGAACTCCCCGAACAAGCTTTTGCGTACTACGCATCCACGCGTACCGACGGAGCGGGAGACAAGTGGTACACTTTCAAACCCGAGCCAAACCCCTATGGTGATTCATACAACCCCTCATGGAAAAATCACCCAAACCTTAGGTGGAAGTCGAACCAAAACGCACCCCAAAACAATTCTTCCAACCCAACGGTCCCTCCTCAAACCGTACCTTCAACAACAATCCTTCCAACAACTATGGTAGTACCAACAATTTTGAAGGATTGATGTCAAATTTTATGGCATCTCAAGAAGCTTGTATAGCTAAATTCACATCCAAATATAATCAACAACAAGTAGAGATGACCAACAAGATTGACAACTTGTTGAAGGCTCTCAACAACCAAGTGCTATCACCTCCGCATAAGGACGCTAGGAACACTAATAGCGGACCCCAAGTCAAAGACCCTTCTTCATCCAAACATGTCCACTTCGTCAACATTGTAACCATTAGACCAATCGGTAGGAGTGAGAATGATAACGAATCAAAGGATGATGTTAAGGAAATAGAGGATGATAGGAAGATAGAAGAAGTAGTAGAAGAGGAAGACTTCTTCAATAAATTACCAACTAAGGAAGAACGAGCATACCATAAGGATCTATTCGATGACCCCGAGACACCATACTTCCTAGGTAATCAAATCTTCAAACTAGGCGATCCTTCTAATCTCAACATACCATGCAACATCGGACACTTGCATGTGTGGAAAGCTTACATCGACCCTAAATCGCCCATAAACATCATGACTAGAGCCCAATACAACTTGATAATGAAAAACCAACTTGGGTATAGGCTATTCCCTGGTAAAGGATGGATTAGTAACTTCACAGGAAGAGTTAAGGGATTACCGGCATACGTAGGGAACTTCACCTACCTCACCGACTTTGTGATTGTAGAAGACATCCGCCCCATAGTCGACGCTAGTTTGACCCAATTAGTTTTAGGCAAACCATTTATCGAGGTCTCTAGAATGACTTATGAACCTTCCTTAGGGATAGTTAAATTTAAGGATGAGACCGATGAAGTGAACTACCAAATGCCGTATAAGATAGAGCAATTCCAACACTTTTCCAATGTTGAGAAGGAACTCAAACAAGCGGTTTACTATAGAAATGATGAGGATAGACGTAGGGGAGTAGACTATGTCATGGAAAGGATTTTCGGTTTCTACAAAGATTGTTTGAAACTAGGGCCGGAATACAAAACCGGAAGAGAGGATGACGTAGAAACCATGACCAACGATGAAGTCACGTAACGTACGATGACTTTGAGTCTAGCTACAAGACTCGTTAATAAAGAAAAGCGCTTCTTGGGAGGCAACCCATGTTTTGTGTGTTTTTGTTTGTTTATTTGATTTTATTTGTTTCCGTATGTAAGTTATATTTCTTGTTATTGATTCATGCTTCAAACTAAATTGTGAAAATGCTTTATTTTGTTTTTAACTTCGTCTTAATTACATATAAAGGTATTTTGCAAAAGCTAAGTGTAAGGGAAATCTAAATCGGTTTATAAAGAACGAATGAACATGAATCATAACAATGTAATTAACGTACATATTAGTATTTGTTTGAGTCAAATGCTTGTATCGAGTCATAATGATTTTTTGCAGGAATTCCAGGAAGTAAGATTTAGTTTTTCCAGAATTTTTTCCGGAAACTTAACATGAGAATTCTGTCAGAACTTTCTGACGGCGTCAGTTTACAATTTTCTGCAATTTTTGAAAGTTTTGTATTTCTTCCGGAAACTACAAAAAGTTTTGTTAATTCTTTAACTTATAATCTCCAGGAATTCTGCAAAATATTCATTCCACAAGCATTATATCCTATTATGTAGATTTTACCGCCGATTTTACGCGAGGTTGGCCTTTATCTTTTTCAGGTTAACAGGTTATTTTGGACAAGAAGAGGATTTATATTTTGGAAGGGAAGCTTTGAACGTTCGTCTCTCTTGGAAGAAGATCTAACCATGTTACATCATTATCCACATCAAACGATTCAGGGGAGTATTTGATTTCATTCTTTCATATTACTTACTTTTACGTCTTCTATTTGAACATTGGGGACAATGTTCGGTTTAAGTGTAAGGGGGGTAAATGAAGGCACCGTTGAGAATACACCTATGCTTGATGTTTTGCTTTGTTTGATAGTAAATGTGTAATAAAACCAAGAGAAATGTTTGTTAGGGCAATTTTAGCGCCAATTTAAAATTTTTTACAACATTTAGAAGTGAAACCTTGATCTTAATGAGCGTCTCATGGATAGGAAATTGTATGACTAGCACAAAACCGTACCACTAAAAAAATTTTCCACCCCAAACATGTGAGGTTCGCCCCTAGAATTGGTAGGAAAAGCACCCATCTTTGGTGCTATGATGTGTGTACCGGTAGCACTTAGATTCTAGAACTTGCGTTAGGACCATCTAAAATCTACAAGTGAGACTACATTCGTGTAGTTAAGATTTACTACATGATAAGAGGCATTAGGATTATCCCATTGTTTTACACCCGTATTTTTGTTATAATTACGTTGGCTACATTGGTCAAGTAATTCTCCCACACCTTTGCGTTGTATCCATTTTTGGTACACGATACCCCTAGTATACCCCTCCGAGCCTATCCTTTCGTTTCGATCTTTGAGCATCTTACTCAAAGTGAGAATTTGTTACACCCCACTAAATGTACACCCAAATCGCCTTAGCCTACCTTGTATGCACCCACCTTTGGTGCATTATTGTGACAACATTTGTTAAACCCTTAGTTAATTATCCGGTCAATTACATGGTTGCTAAGTTAAGTCATATCCTTGTACATATTGTTTTGGGACGATTGGGACTCATGGGTAAAGTACTAGTGTAATGGAGTAATGGGGAAGAGCAACATTATTACCCCCATACGTGCTAAATATTTTAAAAGTACTCCAAGTTTTTCGATTATCTTAATTCGAGTCGTTAGAATAGTGATTGTAAAGTTATGTAAAAATTCAAGTGTAAGGGGATGCAACTCCCCTATGATGTATTATTTTGGATGGTAGGGCAAGAGTGTATGAAAAAAATAAATAAATAAATAAATAAATAAATAAAAAATCGAAAAATCAAGAAAAATACAAAAAAATATGAAAAAGAGAGAAGAAAAACATACGGACTACCATCCCGTTTCCTTTTATGTTCCTTTTTAGTTTTTGTTATTTCATTTTTAGACTAAGATTGAGTCGAGTCTTGACTTAAGCAACGATGTAGAGTGCATGTATTTGATCATGATAATTAACTCGCCACCACTAAAATACCCTTTATTCCAACCAAACCGTGTTTATCATATCCATACACCTTACGTTACAACCCTTTGTAAAGCCCTCTTTGATAGTTTATCTTAGGTGCTTACGCCTAGTGGAGGAGTAATTGATCATCTTCCAAGCCTATGGTAATCTATTTGCTATGACAGGTAGTGAGTGTTATTTTCCGTTTCCATTTATGAGATATAATTTTATGACATTTGAGAGATGAGAGAATCCAAACTCTATTTGTGAGGTGCTAGTGTATATGATTTCCGTGCTTGTTATGATTAGGGTCGAATAACTATTTGTTGTAATTACTTTTATATTCGTGTTAAATGACCCCTAACACATATTTTGATTAGAATAAAAGCTCATTTGCTTGAGGACAAGCAAATCTCAAGTGTAAGGGTATTTGATGAGACGAAAAGTGTTACGCTTTTAGGGGGTCATTTAAGCCCTGATTCGTATAAATGTGATCAAATATTGCCCTAAATCGTTCCTTTTGTCATTTTAGGCACTTTTGAGAAGAATTCTGGAAAACATGCATATTCGGACGTTTTTGGAGCATAAAAGTGAAGAAAATGGCAAAGTCTCAAAAGATGAAGAATTTATAACCTGACGACGTCAGAGTCACAAGGTGACGCCGTCAGAAAACCTTGACAAAAGAGTGGAAATCAATTATNGATGAGACAAAAAGTGTTACGCTTTTAGGGGGTCATTTAAGCCCTAATTCGTATAAATGTGATCAAATATTGCCCTAAATCGTTCCTTTTGTCATGTTAGGCACTTTTGAGAAGAATTCTGGAAAACATGCATATTCGGACGTTTTTGGAGCACAAAAGTGAAGAAAACGGCAAAGTCTCAAAAGATGAAGAATTTATAACCTGACGGCGTCAGAGTCACAAGGTGACGCCGTCAGAAAGCCTTGACAAAAGAGTGGAAACCAATTATCAATTGACGGGCCAGAGGATTTTGAACTCAGGTGTTAGAAAATGTAGGCCGTCAGGAGTAAAGTTAAAGAGTGACGGCACAGAAAGGATTATAAGGTGACGGCGTCAGAAGTGGATCTAGGCCATCCGAGAAACCTAATGGCGGCGAGCTGACGGCGTCAGCCCTTATAACCTGACGCCGTCAGAATGTAAAATCTATATATAGTTTTCTAATTTTCATTCATTAAGTGTGGAACTTTGTGGAGAACTTCTAGCACCAAACCCTAGACGATTTTTCTGTACTTTTTAGGGTTTCCAACCCTTGGAACCCTCATGCTTAATTAAAGATAAGTCTTCACTTTAATTTAATCAATATGTCTATGTGTTGGTTGTCTATCTTTTGTGCTTGTCTTTTAATTAACATGTGTAGCTAAATCCTCTAGTGTTTGCTTAGATCTATTGAAACCTAACTATTAATTATTGGTTAATTGGTGTGTATTGTTGTTTGTTGGGATGATTGTTCCATCAATGTTAGGCCCAAGAAAACTGGCCAACCTCCTTTATGGTAATGTGCTTGAACGTCTTGAGAAACATGTAGCCAAGGCATACTAGGCTATTAAGGTAGTATTTAACGCATGAGCCACTGTTTACAATCCCTATGGTTGTGTCGTGCATGGCATAGGAGAAGATAAGAGCTCATAGAATTGGAGAGATATGTATGCCACTCCATGAGTTATTAGGAATACACCCTTCATCCACACAAGTAACATACATATAAATTAACCGGTAAAAGATAGTTAGGGAGTAATGAAATCTAAGTAAACACATCTTTCTCCATATTGTTTTCACAACTAAATAGCTTTAGATATTTTATTTTACTTGCATTAGTAGTTATCTTGGGTTAGTTGACTAACAACTAATTCCGCCCACTCCCTATAAACCGAGATTTTAAATTGCTTTCATAAAAATATAAAAATACAAAAATAATCTTCCTTCCACCCTTAGGCCTATTAGAGTAGCTTTTCTATTCTAACGAACACTATTCCCTGTGAGAGAACGATCAATCCCCCGTACTTACCAATATCCTATACTACTACGGTCAGGTACACTGCCTGGTGGGTTTGTAAGCCTCTTGAGATCCCTCGAGAGGTAAAACCTGTTGTAAGGTCACAAAACCACGCATCATTACCTTTAACCTGGAACAGAAGCAGGGAAAAAAACCAAGAATATGTTAGGCTGAAAAAAAATTTAACACGAATCCTAAAATGCCTTTGACGCATATTTCCTTGTACACATACATAAAGATCGAGATTCAGATGTTTCTACCATACCTGGACCGTGGAATAGCAATGGCTGCAACTGTTGTTACAGTAAAAGCTAGAGAGTTGCCCTCGCCAAATAACTGGTACCATGGTCCGCTTCCAAGAGAGTTCAAAACCTATTTGTGAATGCAAACAAGTCAAGATAATAAACAATAAGTATAAAAGCTACATAACTCTTAATAGAATATTTATGTGCAACTGAAACATCTCAACACCATCAAATAACTCCCTTACTCCAACCAAACAACTCACTTTGAACAAAATCTGTCCATCTAAAGCAAATTATTGATATCATGAAAAGATACATTGAATGATCAGTTGTAGGATTTAAAATTAACCAACTCATGAAACCAAATGCAGTTGTCGAATTTTAAATTTATTTATGAAGTCCGAATTCTGTTACTATGGGGTGTTTGGATTAACTTATTTTGCCGCATTATACTTTTTTGGCTTATCGTATTAGTTACTTTAACATTTGCAATATAACAATTAGTACACATTCATAGAGTAAAGTTCCAAAAAGATGATGCTAATACAAACAAAGACCCAAGGGTGGGCTAAGGCCAGCTCCCAATTCAACCATAACCATCATCATAACCCAAATTCCCAATTAACCTTAGCATAATATGGTTTTTTTTTTTTTTTTTTTTTTTTTTTTTTTTTTTTTGACTATTGCCACAACAGTGAATTCATTTCAACAAATTAATAAAAATCAAGCACCAAAGTTGCAAGCATTAACATAAATAGCATATAACAAACGACCTTTAAACATAACGAAAAAAATACAAAAATAAAAGAACATAATACCTGCAATGACAACTAACAAAGCTGTAATCCAAAATCCAAATCTATCCTCCTCATCGTCCTGGAAAAAAATAAAAATTAAAGGAATATCTAAATTACAGTCACATCAACAACAAACCCTAGAAATTAATTAATTTTGAAAATTATAAACACCAACTGAAATTACCTTTGCAATTACAGCTACAAAAAAAACCGCATGTTGTTAGAGATCGTGTGTGTGTGTGTTTGTGGTTTGTGGGTGGGATTTTGTTAGAGGGTTCTAGAAAGGTGGCTCAACACATAACACAAAGATGATCTACACCAGCCTAACATGTACTTATCATCATACGGCTCAACGTATACGGCTGCAACCACCAATTGGGTACCGTTGAGCCGTAATAAACATGTACCAG
This sequence comes from Artemisia annua, assembly GCA_014162995.1. Lineage (NCBI taxonomy): Eukaryota > Viridiplantae > Streptophyta > Magnoliopsida > Asterales > Asteraceae > Artemisia > Artemisia annua. Next base: position 112,107 of record LBNU01011076.1, read on the forward strand.
AACAAAAACAATCAGACAAAGCAAATAGGCATACCGTTTACCATTAGAATCATTCTGAGATTCTTCTTTCTTATTCTAAAAACACATACATACATACATACATACATACATACATACATACATACATACATACATACGTTCACATCTGTACCACAACAGGATGATCATTTCTTTCTTATTCTAAAAACACATACATACATACATACATACATACGTTCACATCTGTACCACAACAGGATGATCATCACGTAATGGCTCAGAAAGGCGAGCGCTGGCCATGGCTGCAACCACCATTCGGGTAAGGCTGGTGATATGTGAAAAATCACATATCGATTATTCGTCATTTTAAGACCAAAAAGACCGAAAACACTAACAAATGCCAAAGATATTTGTTGTTTTTGTGTTTTTGAAAATGCAGGTACGGATATGTGTTAATTGGACAAAAACCAAGAAAACCCGATAACACGAGCACGAGAATGGAATAGAGAATAAAAGCCGATGCCGGGAAGAAATTTTCAACCACGGATAAATAATCAAGCTCAATTTGTCACAACCAATCCTTGAAGATTCATTATTGACAACTTCAGCCCTTGGATATAGTTTTTGGAAATGGCAGATTTGGTCCCTTGGCTTTTCAGATTTACAACCTTGGTCCTTGGATTTAATCCTAAGCCAAATACTTAACTACAAATCCAAATCTGCCCTTTTGTTTACCAACCCAATCCACCTGACCCATTAACACACCAGAGCCCAATCCCATAACCCTTCAACCCGACCCAACCAATTCAATAAATAATAAAATAAAGTCACGCGCTCATTTTACCCCCAATTCACTTTCTACCCAGCCCTCAAGAACCCTAATCCCATACACCTTCAATTAAGCCTAATTAACCTCGTATTAAAGGGCTCTTTAGTCAATTCAAATTTCCCTGACACCGTGTCAGAGAATGACAGCTTTAGAATCACACGTGGCAAGATTTAATTGGGTTAGACGCGTCACTGGATCATTTCAAGGGCTCTGATTGGCTGTATGGTGTCACAACGGATCCAAGATGGAATATTCGTTGAATATCCCTGCTTCTGGATGCTTCTGAGCTCCCCTCTCAGTTCCTATATAAGGAAGCTCCTATCCACGATTTGAGGGTGTTAGATGTTAGGTTAGGAGTAGGTTAGTAGTGTAGTTTTACTGTTATGCTGCCAAAATTTCTTCTCAAATTGTATTTCATTTTAATCCTTTGTAAACCTTTGATAGTGATAATATAAATTCAGTTTTCAAGTCATTTCTCTTGCAATTAATTTCCAGCAATTTACTCTTATTAAATCTGTTTTTTGCTTTGTCATTTACTACTTACATAAGCTCATTCAAGCTTATCGGGGTGGAAGATGACGAGTCTTCATTCAGTAACCTCTCAAGGAAAAGAATATCCCCCTCTGGATCAAAATAAGTATCATCAATATTAATCGGAAAAGAATCAGTATTAGCAAGAAAAGTATCGACCTCATCCAAAACGGAATCACTTCCATCAACTGATGTGAGAGAAGGATGGGAAGAGTCGGGATTATCTTCGGATATATCAAGAAGAGTATTTTGAACAACTTCACCGTTAGAATTTTCCCCGGACTCACTTGGGATTGGGACGAGGTTCTCAACACTAGACTCATTGAATAAGTCAGATTCCGTTGCCGGAGTAGTATTAAGAGGCTCATCCCCCATTGTTAGAGAGTCATCGGGTTCTACGGGAGAAACAATAGAAGCTTTGTGAGGATAAAGAACAATCGTAATTTTCTCATCATCGTCGTAATCATAGTAATTAAAATTCTTAAAAGGATTAGACGCTCTCTCTTTAGCAAGTAACTCTGCAATAGACTTCTCGTGAGGATCGGGAGTATGAGTAACACGATTATCCGTAAACTTTTGTAGCATTTCACCAAGAGATTTCAGTTCTTCCATAACTTCATCCATCATTTGAAAATTCGACGAACTTTGAAAAGAATCACCATTGTAATACGGTACTTGCTCATACGAGTTTTGAAAAGGATGATTAAAATCGTTTTGATGATAATTATCAAAACTTGTATCACAAGCGTAAGACGTTTCAGCACTCGGGACGTAGCATATACAATTTGTGTATCCACATTGATTACAAAAACATTGTCCACAAGGTGATCCTTCATCGGATGGGTTTCCACAACTAAAACAAGTGAACGAAGGTGGTGGTGGTGTCGGATAATAATCGGGAACGTTTGAAAAATTGTTAAACGATTTTTGAACATATTCGGGAGAATTACAATTCAAACAAACGCCGTCATGAATATCACTACCACATTGTTCACACGTACACCAAACACACGAACCTTCAAAGAACGGTTCTCCACAATTAACACAAAGCGGATCCATAAGAATTAAACATAAGAAGAGATAGAGAAAGAATTATCGGTTTAGAGGATTAGAGAAGAAGAATTAAACGGATAAAAGGTTAAGAAGATTATTTTTGGATTTTATGACGTAAAAACGATTTATGATAAAAGTAAAGTAAAATAAAAGTGAAAACAAATTTTGAAATGAAAATATTTTTGGTTTTTATATTTAAGAAAACTTTAAAATCAAAATATTTTTGTATTTTTCTTTTGTTTTGTTATTTTTGTGATCGATTCGTCACCCGAAATCGTTTCCTTCAAATCTACTCACAACGAGGGAGTTGGTTGTAGAATTAAAGTAATCCGAAACCGAATAATTTCACAATCTCTTTTTGCGTTAGAACTTATTTGGTTTACAACCGCCCTCCTTCAACGGAAGACCGAGGATGTTTATTATATTTTTGGAATTTTGCAAACACTTTAGGAAAAGTGTTTAATATTTTTGATTTTTTTTACTTTTTATAAAAGAAAATATATACAAGGGAGGTTTTTCAAAACAACGATTTTTCAAAAACGAAAACCAAAATTCACTTCAACCTTCCCCGGCAGCGGCGCCAAAAACTTAATGTGATCGATATAGTATAGTATATAATAACCAAGCAATTTCTCAACGAATAAGAAATTACTCGGGTCGTGTCTCAGTGAAGGTTAAATGGAAAATTGTTTATCGTGATTGATAAACCGTGTTTGTGAAAGGTGCAACGTGAAACAAGTGGAAAAGAAATTCAAATTGTACAAAGATATATCAAATAAAGCACAAAGTACAAGCTATATATGAACAAAAATCTAAAATCTAAAAACGGAAATACAAACGTGAAATTTAAAAACGTAATGTACAAAATAAAACGCGACTTTTATTTAAAAATGATCCTAAAAACGTGAAACAATTTTCTAAAAACTTTAAACAACTAAAAAGAATTTTGAGAAAAAGAAAAATATTTTTTTTGACTTTTTATTTATTTAATATGAATTAAAAACGATTTAAAAAGAATAAAATGATTAATAATAAAATAAAAAGGCTAAAATTGGATAACTAAAAAATGTTGCAAAGAAGTAATGAAAAATGCCTACGGGCATATTGGTTTAGGGAATGCTGTGTTGTGGTGTTGGGTGCAGGAGGTCACAAGTTCGATTCCTTGCACCTTCTTTTTATTATTTATTATTTTTTTTTTTTTAGCTTTTCTTTTTGAGAATTTATTAACAGATAAAAATGAGAGATTTTTGTGAAAATAATTTTTTTTCAGAAATCAAAATTAAGCATAGCAAAAGCTTAAAAGCCTAACAGTTATTTCATAAGCTAGAAAGGAAATTTGTGAAACGTAAAACTATTCTAGTGAATCTAAAAGCTAAGACAAAGGATGATATAAGCTAGTGAGACTTAACTCTAATCTAAATAAGCTCACTAGTCTACATTGACAGTAAAAAAAAAAACTAAAAGGTAAACTCAAACAGAAAACATGAACTGATGCAGAAGCTAAAACAGGTTCAAAGGCATACTAAAGAACTAAATCAACTATCAAGTTGAACACATAAATCCTAAATACGCTCAGCAAGATGAAATATAACAACAAGGCAACTAGTAAGACAGATTTGGAAGTCTATGGAATAGATTCAATCCATGAAAAATGCTTATGGAAACTGACAGATGAAACTTTTTGAAACTTATTGAGACTTTTTATTTAAAACAGCTTACTCAACTACTTTTGATCAAAGATTCAAGCATGAAGATGATTAAAACAAGGAATATAAACTGAGAACCTACAAAATTAGACAACTAGAGATATGAGAAAAGCAATAATAAAACAGATTGAACAACTGAATAAGCTAGAACATGGAAACAAAAGTGCCTAGCTAGGCTGCATAATCAGCTGATACAGATTGGGTAAATTGGGTAAAATATATGAGATTTGACTAATAAAGCAATGGTACCAGATTCTATAATACTTCTATATCATGTAGTGAATTCATTTAAAGCCAAACTAACTACTAATAATAGTCTAATTCTAGATCTATCCCAGGCTGAATTCAAATGCAGTTATACACTAATTTTATTAGAACAATTCAATCTAAAAAATTTGACAGATTACAGAATTGACTTGGACACTAAATGACTTCATACCAAAACACTAAAAACAACTTTTTAAAACAGAAATGAATCAAAATAAACAACTAGCAACACCTATATTCCTTTGGATCAGTTAAAACCAAATAAAACTATTCCATACCATGAGATATTCCAATATGATCTAAAGGCTATGAAACTCTATGATCTTGCTGAAAATGATTTCAAAACAACTAAAATGACTATAACAAAGATGATTAAAACTTTATCAAAGGACCAAAACAACTTTAAACTAGAAAAATCACCTAGTGCCAAACACCCTCTATAAATCTCAGTTACACTACATCTCAATGATTTAGGCCATAAACTCATGACATAATGATCAAACTAGCATACTAACATGTAACTAGTCCTAAGTGATTAGTAGAAATACACGAATAACAACAAGCCTAGCAGAAAGATCAATCAAACAGTACTCAAATTCTTAAATGCAATTATGAACTTGAAAATGGAAAAGGAGAACTTACATGAACACCCTCGACTCAAACGGAGGGTTTTCCTAGTAGCCTATCTTTAGATAGGCATAATCACACCACTACATCCATTATTCACCTCTGAATTACCATAAATCTTCATAAACCAACTCTGTTGACTTCATTGACTATATCAGATTTAGGTAGAATTAAACTAAACACATCACTACAAGTTACTGATTCAGCTAGAATGAGCTTAGGTAAACGTGTAAATGAAGATTTAAAAGCTTAAATCGAACTTTTGAAAGTAAATTGCAATTGAAATGAAAGCTGAATTTATTAATAAAACGTAAAAGAGTACAATGCTTGAAAAGATTGATAGCAGTAACTAAACTTCAATAAGCTGAAACAATTACTCTAAAATTATCTATTCTACACTAATCCTACTCCTAATATCTCACTAACTATCTAATTCTCTAACTAACTAACTCCTTCCATGTGGTGAGTGAGAGGCTACTTATAGCCTGAGGTGAGGAGGGGAACGTCTTGAGAAGGTTCTGGAATAAGTATCTTCACAGCATATCCTCTCTTGATTCCTTGTTGCTCATCTCAGCCAATCAAAACCCTTGGTGATGTGTCCTGACCTATCACAGCCCTCCATTCGTCCATCGTGGCATTCCCTTGATGTCATAACTCTGACACGGTGTCAAGGAGTGATGGGATTTGACTCAATTACCCCTAAATACGAGGTTATTATAAAAGAATTGGGGTTAATTATGAGTTTGGGAAATTAGGGTTCATGGAGTGGCTGGGAAATTTGGGAATTGGGGAAAAAATTGAGCGCGTGGGTTTTTTTATAATTTTTTGGTTTGTGGACCGGGTGGAAGTGCTGGGCCGGGTGGAAGTGGTAATGGGATTGGGCTTTGGTTATTTAGAATAGGATTGGGCTGAACTTATTTTGGGTTTATGGTTTATTTAGCAGCCTTTGTTTTCATAAAACCATAAGGACCAATATTGTAACTTTGAATAGTTTAGGGACCAAATATGTCAAATCTGAAAAATATATCCAAGGACTAAAGTTGACCAATCATGATTCTCCAAGGACTTGTTTTGCCATTCTGAGCTCAAATGTGAAAACTGCTTCCCGGGCTCCGGCTTTTGATCCTTTTCCAATCCCGTGCTCGTGTTATCGGGTTTTCTTGATTTTTGTCCAATTAACGCATATCCGTATCTGCACAATCAGAAATGCAAAAACACGTATATCTTTGGCATTTGTTAGCGTTTTTGGTCTTTCTAGTCTTAAAATGGTAAATAAATGATATGTGATTTAACACATATCAATGCACATCACTTTTCGCTTGATTAAAAACATATATAGAGATGCATAATATAGAAAGAAGATATTGTTGTATAAGAATAATAAATACCTTATAATGAAGAGACACTCACACGACCCACTTTCATTTTATAGAAAAAACATAAGATAGACAAAGATAATCATCCAATGTGACCTCAGGTTTCGAAAAAGAACTCATCATAACCTGAGTGGTAACGAAAACTATTAATAATAACCTTTTTCGTTTGGTAGTTCTACAATCCATCCTGCATCACAATTATGGAGATGCATGTAACGCTATGTTGTTTGAACCATTCTTAAGGAATGACATCAAATAAAATTGATCAAAAAATTTTAACTGAAGTACAACGAAAGCGCCTTCCATATTCATATTCAAAGTATCAACAACGCCACCAACGAAGACTTCATTAGAGAATGGAATATCCTGCAACACTCATGATCAATATCGCGAGAGATGAAACTTCAACAAGCAGCACGGCATTCAATGAATTCTGACCCAAGACTTAATGACAACACATAGAGTAAGTATAGGAATCTAACTAATTGATGGCTTACCGAACTTTGAGTCCGTAATCAAGCTTTAACCGAACTCCGTACTCCACCGCCCCCCCCTCTCCCCCCCACCCCCCTTCCACCTCCCCTAGCACTCACTCACCGCGTTCTCATAGATCTCACCTAGCTGTGATGCTAGGCAGTAATTCCTCTTTAGCAAGCGGGAGTTATAGCATAATTGCCTCAGATAAACAAGTTTGCAATACACTTATGGGAAGGAAACAATAGATCGTCATCCATGGATAAAAGATTCGAACAATATTTTGCTCTTATGACAAGCCGTGCAAGCATTAGGGACAACGGCTATCATCATGTAAAGGCCTCCCTACACAACTTTAAAATTCAAATAAACCCTCCTTAGTAAAAAAGAATGGAAACAAAAAAGATCACATTATTCAACATAACACGGATTCAACCCAAATTTGCCTGTATTCTTAAATAGTTCTCTACTAAGGAAAGCAAGCCTCTCCAATAAAATACCCATACAGAGTAATTAGCAAACCTACTGAAACATCTCCAATCTCTTTTAGGGGCTATATTTAGACTACCGTTGATGGCTAACGCTGACTGTAACGAGTTTATGGAAACGACTCCACGTTCAATAAAGCGTAAAGGTGAAAACTTCGACACTCTCACAACAAGTGTACGCGCGTTTAGGGGAAAGCATTGGTTACTGGGTATTTCTATAAAACACTTTCTAAAAAGCTATATGTTAGGTAAAGGTGACAAATATTGGGCCCTCGTTTCCATAAATTAGCCATTAGGGACAACCGGATCCTCATCATGTAAGTGACAATTGCTAATTTATACAAGTGTGCAAGCATTAGGGACAATCGGACTATTCATACATGTTAAAAGCGGCAATTGCTCTCTTCTAAGTGAGCAAGGGCGTTTAGCTGGACAGGAAATAGCGATCCCTGCGTAATTAAATCCATACTCCCAAATAATACCTAAGAACACAGCTCAGAGTACAAGAATGCAACTGTCTAATCCGTCAAACAAAAATACGTAAAACAGAATGAATAAGCTCATATTCTATTAGAGTGGACAATAAAGCAGTAATCGAAACAGAAACCTACCGATTCAGTTATAAAATATATTGAGATCCAAATAGCGAAGTAGAATATCACTGAGAACAATAAGGATCACGAAACCCCAAAATACGATTGTGATTAACCAAATAAACGATACACTAAAAAATCATGAACTCTGAAGAACGATTAGTGTGCCTTTTTTTTTTTTTCTTTTTTTATATTTTGAAGGATTCTATTTGCTCTCGGTTTTAGTGAGAAGAGTTTATTCTGGAAATGGCAATCGCCCAAATCATCATCGGGGGAGGGGGGAAATCGGTTTATAAGGGATTGATCAATATTTTTCGTTACTCCTTTATCTATAAATAAAACCTAATGGTTTATGCTTATTCAGTATTGGTAGGTCAATTGGCAGAATTAAAACCGAAATATCTTAGAATAAGGGAAACCAAAGAATCTTGGGGAAATTAAGAAGAATAAATAAACGACAGAGTTTAAATAGGAAAATTTCTAAATAAGCTTTATTCAAATACGAAGTTTCATAATGTAATTATATTACGATTAATTTTTA
>LBNU01011076.1:122164-151363 GCA_014162995.1 Artemisia annua
TCCACTACTTTCATTGGAACTGAAAGGTCAACATCATCCTTCTTTTTGCTACATTCCAACCTCCGAAAATTAGACGCGTTTTTCTGAGGTTCATTAGAAGTAGCACCCGCGTAAGTAACCGACTTCACTCCAGTACCACTAGCAGTATCAACCTTGGGAGCATTAGGAACGCTCGAAGGAGGAGTATTTGTTGCATTAACTTCATTAGCAACAATATCACTTTGAATTTTATCCATAGCTTCCTCAAAATTCTTATGCGCATTAGCAATCAATTGTTCCACATTAGGTTGAACAACATTAGCAAACGCATCAAGTGAAACCGGCTTCACTTTATCAAGCAACGATCCATCAGATTTACTAACATGCTCATTCGAACCTGTAGCCTGAAGAGCAATAGAATCAGTTTCTTGATTCTCATTCACATTAGTTGCCTCCACGTTAGCACTTAAATTAACCTCAAAACTAGGGTTTTGCAACACCCTAGTATGAACATCACGCACACTTGCAGCATCACTAGACATAGATACGAGACCCCTATTACCAGCTTGTTTAGAACCAGTATTAGTCTTATTCGAATTGCTAAGGAAATCCTTATTCATCTTCTCACAACCCGCGCACAGAATCCAAATTTGAAACAACCAAGAAAATAGAAAACCCTAACTTAACCAGTTAGGGTTTTAATCGTGAAGCTTAAGAAACTAACCAGGATCCATCATGATCGATCAACAATAGATTAGGCAGAATAAAGACTGATCGACTTAATATATAAGGTCAAATAACCCTAACTAATCGATCATAAAAATCTACCAAAATCCGTAAGAAAAGGACACCAAATATGATAAAGTAGAGGAGAAACACAAGGTTAATCACTCACTATAACAGATCGATGGACAAGACACAGAGATTGGGCAGAATCGATTGAAAAAACGATTAGATTAGGGAGGGTTATTTGTCGCCAGAGAGAGAAGTTTTTTAGGGTTTTTTAAATCAATGGAAACATAACTTAAACGAAGTTGTGGAGTGTGTTGGTTGTTGTCTTTGTTATTTATGTTGTGGCCTCTGGCATTTATCATGTACTGTTTTAGGCTTTACAAGTCACAATGGGTGGATAGTTTTGGATATTGTCGCACATATATTTAAAGGCGCCTATTTATCTTTAACCTGCTTTATGCTGCAACATGCTTGAAGAAAGTTAAGTGAAACACATAATGCAATTAGGTGTTAATTGGATATTTGATTTTGAAAATGGTTATCTGATTTGAAATGAATAGAATTAGATTACTACTTATAACAAAACAGGTTGTAGAAGATTGTTTCTTGGTGCCTTGACTATTTGAAAATTGACACCCGAAAACTAATTATTTATCCCTTAAATATTTGATAGTCTGAATAACTTTACTATACCCAAACATCATAGTTATATGTGACTTAAAATCATAACTATCAGATGGCCTTCTCAGACCCTTTTTTGGTCAACATTCCTTTGCCGATTTTTCTTATTGTAGAAAGAGCACGTATAGGATTTCTAATTGGAAGGGGTCACAGATTTATGAATGATTATTAGAGGGAGTATGTGGATGTGCTGGCTGTTAATGCAACACCAACAAATATGGCATCGCGTCTAGCTACTATGAGTGATTTTCTTGCTTGACAATTTGATCTTCGGACATGAAAGTGATACTTACACGGAGGAAATTGATTCATACACAGAAATTTAAAGTGTATTGACCAATATACCCCCAAACATTTTAGGCTAACTTAAAATTTCTCTCCTACCGTACATCAAACCAGACAACAAACCCATCCATGTATCCCTCTATTCCACTTCTCAGTCGCCCCTACTTGATCGGACCGACACCACCTCACATCATGTTTGAAACCCGTATTAACGTGTGCTTTTCTACATCCAATGGTGGCATGGTATATTTAACGTTTCTTGAATGACGTACATGTATATGATTGGATCACGATATAGTGATGCAAGTGGTGCCGTTGGAGACCTTGAGAGGGAGAGAAAGTTGTGGGTGGTCAACAGCGGTGATTGTGTGTAACAAAAAGTGGCCGGAGACTATGATTGTGGATGAGATGATTCAATCTACACAAATAAAGATAGAAGATGGTGTTATTCGACCGGAAAAATTCCTTGCTTCATATGTTAATTACATTTGATTATGCAAGCCACCGTTGATTGCGTCCTCCAATAGTTTTTATTTTTATTTTTATTTTTATGCTGATGGCTTGGTGCAGCCATAAAGAATGAATCGCATGTGGAAAGGATCATTATACAATCAAGGTGAGTGCATATTAATGTTCATAGTTTGTGTTACTGGATGATGAAGTAAAGCGCTTATGTTTTGCAGTTTTGGGACTTTGGGTTGTAATGGCTCATGGATGCCTACTGTGTTATGATGAAACTGATAAGTAAAAAACTTTGACAAATATATGGCAGGGGTATATTGGTCAATACACAATAAATTTCTGTGTATGAATCAGTTTCCTCCGTGGAAATATCACTTCCCCTTTGATCTTACTGTGAAACTTTATTGAGGTGGCGAGTTATAATGGATCGAGTCACTTTCTCGAAAATCTTCCTGTAACAAGTAAAACAAACTGAATGCTCCCAAGAGCCACCTAAAGTAGCATTTTTTTTCTATTTAATTTATACACTAAAGAATGAGGATAATACCACAAAGTTTAGTTAAAGCGTCAGTATGCATTTGGATGGAACCTTTAATAAGCAATTGCATGTGCCACAAATTTATATTCAAACCAAACCTATCAAAATCCCTTATGTTTGGTTTATACTCTAAATATTTCTTCAGTTCTTAAGTTTAGTGGGGCTGTTGGATTTAAAAAGCTAGGTTTCATATGTAGTATATGATATGTTTCAGGTCTAGATTATACTCTAGACTTCAGTTTTTATGTTTAGTGGGGCCTTTGGATTTAAAAAGCTAGGTTTCATATGTAATGATGTATTTCGGGTCTAGACCGTTGAAATGTTAAACCCCGTAGGTTGTAATGTATTATTCAACAACTACTTATAGAGTAGTACAAACATAATAAACCCTAACGGACCCTAACCCCACACCACAAACGAGATTGGGCCGACTAACCTAATCTATTCTCTAATATGGACCCCACACCACAAACGAGATTGGGCCGACTAACCTAATCTATTCTCTAATATGGACATCCTTCATTAAAACCAATGAGCAATTTCATATCTCTTATTTTTTTATTTGGAAATTTCATATTTACTCAAGCATGTTTTGAAAACATTGTACATATGCACTCAATTATTGTATTTTTAGTATATATGAAATTAACAAGAAAGTAGAGAGAGTGATGAAATTTAGCCCTAAAATGAATGTTAATGTTTTTATATTTCAATTTGGGCCGTTATGGCCACCAAACCACTTGATGTAAGTGTAGTTTTCGTTTTACATATAGTTTTAAGTTAAGTTTCATAGCTTTTTTTTTTTTAAATTTATTTCATAAATAAGCCTATATGTACTCTTAAAAATACATGGAAGAAAGAAGTCAGTGAGCGATAAGGTTATGAAGACTCAACAAGGTTATCAACATTCTAAATGAGGAAGAAAAATTGCCATGGTGGTTGGTGAAAATAGGAAAGATAAATCAAGCTAATAAAAATAAGTCAAGGGTCAATTATTTATAGGATTTTCTTTTTCTTTTTAAGAAAAGCAATTATTTATAGGAATTGATTTTCACATATATTTTTTTATTGGGACACACCACTTCATGCTTTACATAGTTGTACGATACTCACATATTATCTAACTGTACATTAATGTGTCCAAATCAAAAAGTAAAGTGTGCAAATCATCTCTCATTATTTAAAGTCAGAACACACCATGTAGAAGTTGCTATTATATTAGCAAAACATGTCATATGGGCAATAGGATGCGAGAATGATAGGAGGTCAATGGTTTCTAAAGGGTGATTGGAGTTGGCGAATAAGTAATAACATGATATAATGATATTATCATGTAATCATTGTATCAACACATCTTTTTGTGCGTGTTTCCTTTCAAGTGCCAAACTCGAATTATAGGGTGCAATTTATCTTAATTATGTTGAAATACTGTTATGTGACATATATAAGCCAATCATGTGGTTTTAAGTGGATCACACTATTATGTTGGAAAGACATAAGGTAGTGTTAAACTTTGACCTTAATTTTTGTCTGGTTTAGCTAAATCTATGAACGCCTTGACTTAGATGATAAAGTTCTCTAATTTTTCACTATTGCATTGATAGCAGTGACACAAGAATTACAGTTACTTTCCCCAAGTATTTCTACAAAATGATGCATATGTTAAATGAGATTAGTGTCTCAGTGTTTTAGCGGGTGCAAAAATATTTTACTTTTGTAATTATCAAGCAAAGCTTTTGTTTAAGGAAACTCATAACTAATTACATATATAAGATAATAAACATCTATGATAATGATATGAATGATGATAAAATTATTGATTGTGTTAAAGTAATTAAGTTAGATTTACATAATATATACAATTTCAATTCTTAGTTTTTTAAATATTTTAAATAGCACCACAATATAATAGTTTTTGTATTAATAAGTTTAATAAAAAATGTTAACAAACAATAAACAAAATGATATGAAAATAATAAGACAATAGAGTTTAATTGATTTAGAGGATAATTTATTTTACCAAAGTTGAGGCGGTGTTATTTTAATGGAGCTAAAATATAAACTATAGCAAGCTTAGAGGTTAATTTTTTGCCTTATTAACTTTAAAGGGGTGTTTTTAATTATGCGAAATATCGAGTTTAATAGCTAATTTGTTGTTATACCAACATTAAAAGACGCTTTTAAAGTATGTGAAAAGGGTTATAATATAACTCTTCACTTTTTTGAGCGCTTTTTAACCTTTTTTTATTTTTTGCGATTATATAGCAAACTTTTAAATTTTAATATGTAAATTGTAACCATTTTACCATTGCAATTTCAACCATCCTCCTAATAGCGAAGGGTGAAATGGTCCTACGATGGTCACAAAATACACATAACTGTAATCAAAAGTTTTATATATAATACCAAAAAGAAATAAAAACTGGTACTACAACACTCGAAAAAGTTGCAAGTTAGTCACGCTTTTAGGGAACAAGATCCTCTCAAGTTCAATTTGAATTTGATAGATCATGTTGAAGTTTTTGTGAGGAGGAAATAAAAGTGGGTCTTCTAATGTGGGACATTAATTTTACTTTTATTCAAAATCCTTCTCACAAAAACTTAACATGATCTATCAAGTCCAAAATGAACTTGAGAGGATCTTGATCCCACTTTTAGGTAGTTATCCATATAATCTTTAATTGATATTTAGGATAATTTAAAATGTAGTTAAACCTAAAGGGGGCAATAATAGCATATACCAAGTAAATATTGCTATAACATTTACTAAGTGAATGTTACTATTTGTGAATAGTAACATTTAATTGGTAAATGGTATTATATATAAACAAGTAACCCAACAATATACATGAACATAACCTTACCTGGGACATAAAGTAATGTTGCTTCATTAACATACTAACACNATCCTTCTCACAAAAACTTAACATGATCTATCAAGTCCAAAATGAACTTGAGAGGATCTTGATCCCACTTTTAGGTAGTTATCCATATAATCTTTAATTGATATTTAGGATAATTTAAAATGTAGTTAAACCTAAAGGGGGCAATAATAGCATATACCAAGTAAATATTGCTATAACATTTACTAAGTGAATGTTACTATTTGTGAATAGTAACATTTAATTGGTAAATGGTATTATATATAAACAAGTAACCCAACAATATACATGAACATAACCTTACCTGGGACATAAAGTAATGTTGCTTCATTAACATACTAACACCATAATCAATTATCCCCATTTAGGACAAAAGGGTTGTTTTAAAGGTGCACATTTGAATTTGTATCCTAAGCTGATCTTCTTACGCCTTTGATATCCCCGAGAGAAACTATATATGTATGACATTACGTAATATTCGTAATTTAAGAAACCCTTTCTTCGTATAGTCCATTGCTTTTTCGTCTACAAGTACCTTTAAAATGCGATTGTTTATCATTTAAGTGTTTTCTGCAAGATTAAAATGGTAAAAATAATTTATTGTGAACACTCCAATTGTTATTACATATGAATTCTCAAACACATAACCGAAACATCATGCTATTCTTTTGACACCTTTAATATTTCCCGTCGCAAAGCGTTTGCATTTTACTATAATTATTGTATGATCTATTTGCTAATATCCGGGACACGATTCCGCATGAGTTATACGAAATGGTTGGGAAACAATGGTTATTTAGACTACCAAAGAATAACCATAATGTATGTACTCATTATGCAAATATTGTGTCTTGCATTTCAGATGATCATGTTCTCATCAACGTGTTCAATGAAATAGTTGAATCAAACTTGGTGAGTCTTTTAATTTAAATTGCAATTTCTTTGTTTCGTAATTCTAACAACTCAACCTAACATGTTCTTTTATTAATATGTGTTTAGGGAAAGAAGTTGGAACATGAAATCAAGTAGCTGCTGGAATGTCGTTTAAGAATTTGGTGGAATGTTGTTTAAGAACTGTTCTTCAATGTTTTCATATTTTTATTTCTCTTTGGGTAGACTTTTTTACCATTTTCAATGTGTTCTTTGTGTAACTGAATTGGATTTTGATGTTCAATGTGTTCTTTGTGTAACTGAATTGGATTTTGATGTTTTTATTTGAGGTGCTTTAATCAAAATGTATGTTTGTTGCTTTTTATTTAGGGTACTCGAACTTATATTACATATGATTTCTTAAATATAACTTATATTACACATGATTGCTTAAATACGCAATTGAAACATCATATTATTCTTTGTGTATCAGTTGCAGAGTGTTTGCATTCTGCTATAATTATTGAACCTTAACACTGAATATATCGTTTTCCAATTTTGATCAAGCTATTGGGAAAACCGTCCATCGGACGGGTTGAGACCTAGTTAGCATGAAACAAAGAAAGTGATGCCTGATTGAGTCAAGAAGTGAATTGATTCAGTGTTGTCCAAACATCTAAGGAGATTTAGAAGTCCACACACTTCCCAGTGTAACCATAATTGCACTCTCACCGAGTGTTAAGAGCCCGAGTGCCCCTGCGTTTTCACTTGGCACCGTTGGGAAAACGCGACCGAAGAGCGCCACAACCACACCATGACTCGTGATTTCGGGTGTGGCGCCGTCCCAGCCAGCCCAATGGTCAGGTAATTTTTATTACCTTTTTTTTAAATTTTGTATACATTAGCCAACGTTCAAAAATTTAACTAGGCCTTTTTTTGGTCAAAATAACCCACTTTTCCCAAATTTTTACCCTTTAAAAATCTTAGAAATATCCCATGACTCATCAACTTTTTTACACACATTTTCACCTTCACTTCTATCCCTATACTTCTCTATGTTCTCTTATTTAACTAACAAAAATGAATCTTAATCAATGGGTCAACACCATGCTTAACGATCCGCAAAACAAAATATCACCTTCTCAAATTCCAAATTCCTCATCTTCCTCTAATCCAAACACACTATCATCCACAAATTTCGTCACCTTAAACACCAACCAACTTCCTTCATTCGACAACAACAATTAAATCCCAAATCATTTCGCCACTTTTAATAACCCATTCGCCAACTTTACACCCAAGCAATTTATCTTATGGCAACAATTTCAACTTCAATAACAACTATCCCAAATCCAAATGTCACAATGATAATCCCATCAACAAACACTATACCAACCCCAATTTTCCGAACAACAAACACGAAAACAACAACAATTTTCCCAAAAATCCCCATCACCCCAATTTACCGAACAATCCTCACAACCTTAAGAATCTGACGCGGGGCCGTCATCACCAAAAAAAACACGGGGCCGTTGCAAGACCCAAACCAATAAACGTCGAGATAATCTAACCGATCGTTCACTTCGGACCCAAACCGAGGAGAGAATTTTTTGGCGAAATGTTACATAAAAGTTTCCGAGGATGCGTAGTCGTGAATGACCAAAACAATGACATGTTTTGGTACAAAGTTCTCAACCAATACAATGCACAAGCCAAGCTTCATGGTTTGAAACAGTGTAACAAGAGCATGTTGACGGAAAAGTGGACTCCGATGAAATGATAAGTCGGGAAGTTTAACTCGCTTTTCGACCAAACCAAGTCTCTTAGTGGCAGGAATGATGAAGATTTGTTGACCCGGGTTCAAATTTGGTACAAAGACATCGAGAAGAAGATAATTTCCTCACAAAAGCGCTTGGCTTTTGATGCGGTATCGCGTGTCGTTGCGGTTTAGCAGTATTAATGCCTACTCAAGTTTTAAATTATATTTAGCCGACTTATCAATAACACACACACCTAAAGAGCAGTGTACCCGGTCAGTATGAATATAATGGTAAGTAGAGTGTCGATCACTAAGAGTGGAACGTATTATCTAGTTAACCTAATCAATATTTTAATATCCTAAGTTAGTTTTACAGTGTAATCTAACCAAAGGGGGTTCAGCCTGAGAGACTGGCACAGTTTGGTTTTATTAAACAGTAAATAAACTAATGAGCACGAATCAGCGTATAACAACACGTACACAGATAGATAGTAGAAGTAGAAGAAGGCCTGTCCTGATAGTTAAGCAGCTTGTCGCTTGTTTTATTGCTAGTTTTATATGATGAGTATCGTAATCTATTCTCTCTCGTTGGATCCTAAATTAGGCGAGTAAACTCTTAATGATCACTTATGTCTATCCTACTTTCTAGACACTAGATAAGTAGGCGAGGAACATTATGGTAGCCCACAGGCTCAGCTAGACACAGATGTTATCAATGCACATATACAAGTCACAAAAAACATCATCATATAAACTTTAATTGGTGGAGAAGCAATTTTAAAGGGAGCAGTATGGTGGCCACAAGACCATCAATCCTGATGAATTAAAGCATACTATTACAATAAAACAAAACTACTTAATGAATTAAATACATGCAGGACCTTCTTACAACTCTAATATCTTCGTTTGGGGTGTGTCTTGTGAAGCTTCTTCGACTGAATTCGTCTCCTTAGGGTTTGGTTGCACCCAAAATTTGTATATGTCTTGGGGTATTTATAGTTTCTGTCTGAGGGTACGATGCGGCGCATCGAGTAAGTAGATGCGGCGCATTGACTTAACTTCACGTGGGGTCCAAGATTAATATATTCTGGAATATTCCTACACCGTCTTCAGATGCAGCGTATCTTGATCTTTTATGCGGCGCATGTCCTTTAGTGTCTTGGATTGTATCTGGTGAAGTCTGGATAGTGATACGTCGTATGTCAGAAGTATAATGCGGCGTATCTGGAGTAGAACAAGCTTGATCTTCTTCGTTGACCAAAGTTTCATATGCGGCGCATGATAGAATTACATGCGGCGCATTCTTCAAAGTCAGGCAATGGTCTTCGAATTCATCTAAGTATGATATTGCGGCGTATCTGTTGAGAGTGATCCGGCGCATCTTCTGGATTTCAGTAGACTTTTGACATCTTGCTAGTTTTGCTCCATAATTTGTTTAAAATCGCCAAGTTTCACCTATTGCTTGTTTTTACCTGAGAATTACTAAAGTAAACAATTAAGTATCAATTCTCATAAATAATATAATAAAATAAGTCAAA
Organism: Artemisia annua; assembly: GCA_014162995.1. Classification (NCBI taxonomy): domain Eukaryota; kingdom Viridiplantae; phylum Streptophyta; class Magnoliopsida; order Asterales; family Asteraceae; genus Artemisia; species Artemisia annua. The sequence continues at coordinate 131,891 of LBNU01011076.1, forward strand.
TAAATAGGATAAATGATGACAATAATATGTACTTATTCGATATCATCAGCTTTTCTTGAAAGACAAACACAAATCCCGATTCGACACAAGAAAGACGAAACCGACGAAGGCCAACCGAAGAACCCGAGGTTTTTGGAGATGGTGCTTTACCCATCCACTCGGCAAAGAAAGAAAGTCTAAAAGTCAACGATCTAGAAACTCAACCGCCACTTCCGGTTCACAACAAGATTTTGTTTCATGAATTGATGAAAAAAAATTAGCTTTAGACCGTGAGGTGAAGATGGAACGAATGGAGCATTTAACACAAGCAAGAGTTGAAGTTTTCAATGCTCAACAAAAGGAATGAGGACTTCAAGTTCTTGATAAAGACACAAGCAAGATGAATCTGATAGACGCGGCTAGAATCGAGGAGCTTACAGACCAAATCTGGTTCCAATATTTTGGATCAAGCTAGTTAGTTTATGTAGTTTTATTTTATTTTTTTTATTTTTTAGAACGACACCACACTTGAAATTCGACCTCCCGAGTTAAACCATCCAAACAGGCAAGCCCCGGGACCCGAACCACTAGGAGAGACCCGTGAAGGAAAACCCCAAGAACTAACAGCTTCGCACTAAAAGGAAAATCTGGATTTTCTTTGTCACTTGCGAGACTCGAACCTGGGTAAAACCCCTCCCCAAGCTCCAGAAGGAACTCAAGTGACCAACTGAGCTAAGTCAGTTGGTTTAATTAAATAAATAAATAAAGAAAAACTGTGGGGTCTAGGGGTGCACTATGGCATCAGATTTTGATGTGATAGGAGGGAGGGGTGTTTTTTGTGTTGTGATGAATTATGGTGTTATAGAAAAAGGTGCTGATGTGAAAAGAAGTTGATGTGGCATCATTTTTCTCATGGCACCAGCGGGACAACAATAAGGTTACCCCGTGCTCTTAGTATGATCATGTGCATAAATCGTGAATTTTGGATCTCAAAGAGCGATTTACATTTACCGGGTGTAACAACCTTTATCCAAAAAAAAAAAAAGCGATTTATGACTCTTTTTCCAGGCGGCGCTGCTATATGTATTTGTTGCTAAGAAATATTTAGAGTTTTCTTAAGAAGATTTACCAAAACAAGTTATTTGTAACACCACACTAGTTTTACTTTTCATGATACATTGATGCGTGGGTTTTGCAACCTTTGCACTTAGGTTTTACCTCTCAAGGGATCTTGAGAAGCTTACAAACCCCACCAGGCAGTGTACCTGACCGATGTAGTATAGTGAAGTGGCAAGTAATGGGGGATTGATCGTTCTCTCTGGGAATAGTGTCGTTAGGCTTGAAAAACTACTCTAATTAGGTCTAAGGGTTGAGGGATGATTCTTTTTGTATTTTTATATTTTATGGAAAGCAAGTAAAAATCTCGGTTTTTGGAAGAGTGGGCGGAATTAGTTGCTAGTCAACTAACCCAAATAACTACTTTTGCAAATAAAATAAAATAACGAGAAAAAGTAAATGGTTGTGAAACTTATATGAGAGAAATATGTGTTTACTTAGATTTCCTTACTCCCTAGCTATCTTTTATATGTTAATTGGTTTTTTGTAATTGTGTGGATGACGGGTTGTATTTCTTTAAACCATTCGTAGGGCCGTGTACGATCTTCCCTAACTCTATAAGCTCCTACTTCACTCCTATGTCGAGCCGACTTAAAGCTCCTAACATGGGATTATTAGAATTCGCTCATGCCTTAAATACAACCAAATAATCGTAGTACACATCCGATTCATGTTTCTTAAGACGTTCAAGCAAGTTACCGTATAGGAGGTTAGCCAGTTTTCTTAAGCCTAACATCGACTTCACCCACCCACAATAATCACAAACAAACCAACAACATATAATCAATAGCTAGGTTTCATTAGATCTAAGCAAACACAATAAAGACCTAGCCTAGCATGTTAATTGAAAGACAAGCATAAGATATAATCACACAATACATAGACATATTGAATGATTTGAAAAAGACTNATTTAAGCCCTAATCTGTAATTATTTGATCAAATATTGCCCTAAATCGTTCCTTTTGTCATTTTAGGTACTTTGAAGAGGAATTCTGGAAAAGGAAGCATTTTGGACGTTTTTGGAGCATAAAAGTGAAGAAAACAACAAAGTCTTAAAATATTCTGGAAATAGTACCTGACGGCGGCACGTTTTAGAGTGTGACGGCGTCACGCTTTGACAAACGAAGGATGATTTTTACACCAGACGCCCCATAAATATTTGAAGTTTTAAAGGGTGACGGCGTCACGTGTATTTGGATGTAGGCCGTCACGTTTTGTGACAAAGGGAGACGGCCCAGAGAAGATTAAAGAGGGACTGATCGCGGTGGAAAGTCAACTTTAACCAAGAAATAGTCAAAGGAGTCAAACCACACGTTTTCCGGTGAGTATAGTGTTTCCCCGGGTCGTTAAGTCCCGACGTGGTGTGAAATAGTAATACGGTTCAAGTTCGTGATCGAGTGATGTGAATAGTGAAAATATATAATGATATAGAAGACAAGGAATAGTAATTCTATACTAGAAAGCATATAATAAAGCATTTAAAACAATAACGTAAAGCATGATTAACGAAAACGTAATCTAAATTAATAAGGCGTATCTTAAATAAAAATAACGTAAGTGAACGGGTTTAAAAGTAAAATTTATGAAATACTAATCCTACGGGTGCGAAAATAATTTTCCTACGTACTAGATGATAAAAGAAAAAAAACTACAAGTAAAAACGAGACTAAATAGATCTAAAAGATAATATTAAAGAGTATGCTTGCCAAGTGAGGTGAAAAGATCATTAAGTGTGAATTTCTTTTAAAGCATGTGATTAACTTATACCCGTTTAAAAACTATTTTTCTCACAACGTTGGTTTATATTTGAAAAACAATTTTTTTAACTTGGTAAAATTTCTAGATTTAATTAATTACCCTAACGGCTTTTGCCCGTCAAAACAACTAAAAATCAATTCAAGTAACCAAAGATTATTAATCAACAATTTCTAAGTTTTTCACACTTACTTTCTCAAATCACAACCCACTTGACAAGCATATATTAAATCTACTCACTAAGCATATTAAATAGGCTAAAATCAACAACAATAATAACTAAAGTAAGCAAGGCAATAAATATAAAAGAGATAATCGAAAAGGGATTAGAAGTCACCAAATATGAGGACTACGGATAAAATAAACTCCAAAACATATTCTACTCAATACCCAATCTACAAGCTCATATACCCAAATCTTCTTTGATAGCTCCATAACCCTAAATCAATCCCCAACAACTATTCAACTAATTGCAAATGCTCATTTGTTATATATATTAATAAGATTTGATGAAAAAAAAATAGTTAGTAACGAAAATTGGTTTAGTAAAAGATTAAAAGAAAACAATAGCAATAAAACAACTTCACTGATAATAAACTTTAATGACAAACGTTTAGTAAAATGAAAATGGATCAAGACTATTCGCTAGATATAACCACCACAAGTAGTGAAAGAAAAAGCAATTAGAATTACTAGAAAAATAGATGTGTGGCGTCCCTTTGTCTTGTGTCTTCTTCTTTCTTATATATTGCAATTTAGACTTGATCCTAAGATAAAAATGAAAGGACTAGCGATGGACACGTCATTCATTAAGTAACCACTCAATGATCTTATCAAAATATCCAGTGTTGTAGCTTGAATTTAACTAGGTCGGATCTTCATTGGTGGACATGGACTGAATTCTTTACTAGTGCACTTGATTTTGGCTTCGTTCGGGCTTCGTTTAGTCATTTGATTTTTCGTCTTTTGCCTCGATCCTTCAAATAAAATTAACGATGGTCTCGTAATTTCGTGCTCTATCAAATACAATATCACGGGGTTTAAGTTGACCAAAAATGTAAAATCTACTCCCGGCTCCGTCTTGTATGCACTTTTTCCATTCCAAGCTCGGTTTTGCTTACATTTGCCTTGTTTTCAACCCATTTGTACTTGAAATACACAAAAACACATTCCAAGAATATTTGTAACATTATACGGTCATTTTGGGTGTTTTTGGTCGTTTTGGTCCATTAAATGAGGTAAAAGATATGTGTAATTAGACACATATCAGGGACGGCGTCAGAAGTAAATCTGAGTAATCCGAATATAAGTTTGGCGGCGAGGTGACGGCGTCACGCACTAGAACGTGACGCCGTCAGCTTGTAAAATCTATATATACTTTTCTAATTTTCATTCATTAGTGTGCAACTTTTGGGAAAAACCCTAGCTCGTATTCTACAGTATTTTTAAGGGTTTTTCACCCTTGAAACCTTGATGTTTAATTAAAGATAAGTCTTCTTTCAAATCAATCAATATGTCTATGTGTTGTTTGATTATATCTTACGCTTGTCTTTCAATTAACATGCTAGGCTAGGTCTTTATTGTGTTTGCTTAGATCTAATGAAACCTAGCTATTGATTATATGTTGTTGGTTTGCTTGTGATTATTGTGGTTGGGTGAAGTCGATGTTAGGCTTAAGAAAACTGGCTAACCTCCTATACGGTAACTTGCTTGAACGTCTTAAGAAATATGAATCGGATGTGTACTACGATTATTTGGTTGTATTTAATGCATGAGCAAATTCTAATGATCCCATGTTAGGAACTTAAATCGGCTCGACATAGGAGTGAAGTAGAAGCTTATAGAGTTAGGGAAGATCGTACACGGCCCTACGAATGGTTTAAAGGAATACAACCCGTCATCCACATAATCACAACAAACCAATTAACATATAAAAGATAGCTAGGGAGTAAGAAAATCTAAGTAAACACAGATTTCTCATATATAAGTTTCACAACCACTTTAATTTTCTTGTTATTTAATTTTATTTGCAAAAGTAGATATTTGGGTTAGTTGGCTAGCAACTATTTACGCCCACTCCTTCCAAAACCGAGATTTTTACTTGCTTTCATAAAACATAAAAATACAAAAAGAATCATCCCTCAACCCTTAGACCTAATTAGAGTAGCTTTTCAAGCCTAACGACACTATTCCCCGAGAGAACGATCAATCCCCCGGTACTTGCCACTTCACTATACTACATCGGTCAGGTACACTGCCTGGTGGGGGTTGTAAGCTTCTAAAGATCCCTTGAGAGGTAAAACCTAAGTGCATAGGTTGCAAAACCCATGCATCAAGTTTTTGGCGCCGCTGCCGGGGAATAGTTATTGTTTAGGTTGAAAATTTTATTTTTACTTAGGTCTACTCATTAGAATCCTTTCTAGTGAGATTTTTATTTTTATTTTTCTAGGTTTTCTTTGGTCTATCTTTTTATTTGTGTCTTTGTTCGTATTAGGTTTGTTTCCATGGATTTTGAGAATCGGCGTTTAGAAGTTAGCAAAAGGCTCGTAGCTCGCGAACGTAGAGAGAGGGAAATTGACACATTTAAAAAACTCATTAAACCACTCCAAATAAAAGTTGAGTTTACAAACCTTTCCCCAACTCCTGAGGAATTAAGTTACCATAGATTCCTCTTACAACACCCGTGTCCCTTGAAATATAGGAAGAAGCCATGGATTAGGAAGCATAACTACGGGAACATCAAAATTCCTTGCATGGTTGGATACATGTTTAGAGAGCATACATACATTGACTTAAAAGCACCCATGAATATTATGTCTAGGCTCTACTATAACTGGATTATGAATGAAAGGTTAAACCCCATAAAAGACCCTTATAACCCTAACCGACGGTGCAATTTTGTTAAGAGAGTAGAGGGGGTACACATCTTTATAGGAAACTTCACTTATCAATGCTATTTAGTAATCCTAGAAGATGTTAGAGGTATTATAGACCCGTATTTAGGAGAGATTGTTCTAGGGAAGCCTTTTGTTGAGACGACTAAGATGTGTTGTGATCATGATAAGGGAACAGTTCAGTTTACTGATGGGATTGAGAAAATCACATTTATGATGCCTCACATGAGGGTAGAGTTAAAGGACATCGAGAATTTACCAGTTGATGTGATTCGACCCTACGAGATTAAGGATGACAGAATTAGTGATGATGTTTACTATGAAAGGAAGCAGACATATTATTCAGGCTGCATGAATTTAGGCCCTGATTATAAGCGTGATGAAAATTGGATTAAGAGTTTTGAGTTGGCGCGAAAGTTGAATAAGAAAACGTAATAGAGAGTGACTTTGAGTCTAGCTACAAGACTCGTTAATAAAGAAAAGCGCTTCTTGGGAGGCAACCCAAGCTTTATTTGTTTTGTGTTTGTTTATTTAAATTTATTTGTTTCCGTATGCATGTTTTATTTTTATCATTATTGATTCATGTTTCAAATTAAAATTGTGAAAATGTTTTATTTTGTTTTTAGCTTCGTCTTAACTACATATAAAGGTATTTTGCAAAAGGTAAGTGTAAGGGAAATCTAAATTTGTTTATAAGAACGAATTGGAACATGAATTATAATAATATAAAATAAACATGCATATTAGTATTTGTTAGAGTCAAATGCTTGTATCGAGTCATGATGAAATTTTACAGGATTCCAGGAGTTAAGGTATTTGTTTTTCCATAAATTTTCCGGAAACTAAACATAAGAATTCTGTCAGATCAATTCTGACGGCGTCAGCCTTTGAATTTCAGAAAACGTTTTAAAATTTAGTTTTTCTGCCGGATTATAAAAATTACTGCACCTCTAATTCCAGGAATCTGCAAAAGTTTTCATTCCACAAGCATTATATCCTTATATAGATTTTGCCGCCGATTTTACACGAGGTTTGCCTAGTTTGTTTTCTCAGGTTTAACATGTTATTTTGGACAAGAAGGTGAACATGGAATCAAGTTCGTGACATCAAGCTTTTGGAGTCGCTTTGAGCTTGGAGCTTTTACATCATCTTGGAAGAAGATTTAACCATGTTACCACACGATCCACATCAAGAATCAGGGGAGTATTTGTTTCATCTTTCATTTTCATTACTTTTACATCTTTTATGTGAACATTAGGGACAATGTTTGGTTTAAGTGTAAGGGGGTAAATGAAAGCACCTTAGAAAATGCCTTTACGCTTGATTTTTGTTTTGTTCAATGGTACTTGTGTAATAAAACTGAGAGAAATATTGGTTAGGGCAATTTTAGCGCAAATTTAAAATTTTTTCCAACAATTAGAAGTGATACTTTAGGAATAATAAGCGTCTCATGGATAGGGAATTGTATTACTAGCACAAAAACCGTACCACCCAAAAATTTTCCCCCAAATATGTGAGGTTCACCCCTAGAATTGTTAGGAAAAGCATTCATTTTTTATGCTTGTGTGTGTACCGGTAACTTATAGATTCTAGAACTTGCGTTATGACCATCCCAAATCCACAAGTGAGACTACATTCGTGTAGTTAGATTTACTACATGATAAGAGGCATTAGGATAACCCTTGTTTTATACCCGTATTATAATTACATTGGCTACATTAGTCAAGTAATTCTCCCACACCTTAGCGTTGTACTCATTTTTAGTACACGATACCCCTAGTACACCCCTCCGAGCCTATCTTTTCATTTCTAACTTTAAACATTTTACTTAAAGGAAGAATTTGTGTACAATCCACCCAAATGTACACCCAAATCGCCTTAGCCTACCTTGTATGCACTCGTCTTTAGTGCATTATTGTGAAAACATTTGTTAAACCCTTAGTTAATTATCTTATTACTTACATGGTTGCTAAGTCGAGTCATATCCTTGTACATATTGTTTTGGGACGATTGGGACTCATGGGTAAAGTACTAATGTAATGGAGTAATGGGGAAGAAGTCAATTATTACCCCCATATGTGCATTAATATTTTAAAGTACTCCAAGTTTTTCAATTATCTTAATTCGAGTCATTAGAATAATTTATTGTAAAGTATGTAAAAGTTCAAGTGTAAGAGGAGAACCGAGGCCCCTATGATGTATTATTTTGGATGGTAGGGAAAGAGTGTGTGCAAAAAAAAATGGAAAAAGAAAAGTAGTAAAAAAAACATACGGACTACCATCCCGTTTCATTTTATCTTTATTTATGCTTTTGTTACTTTCTTATTAGCTTAAGTCGAGTCGAGTTTTGGCTTAGCAACGCCACCTTGTGCATGTATTTGATCAAGATAATTAGCTCGCCATCACTAAAAATACCCTTTATTCCAACCAAACCGTGTTATCATATCCCTACACCTAACATTATAACCCTTTGTAAAGCCCTCTTTGATAGTTTACCTTAGGTGCTTACGCCTAGTGGAGGAGGTTTTTGATCCTTTCCCAAGCCTATGGTAATCTATTTGCTATGACAGGTAGTGAGTGATATTTCTTCCATTTCCAATCTAGTTATATAGGTTTATAACACCCGAGAGATGAGAGTATCCAAACACTATTTGTGAGGTGCTAGTGTATGATTTCCGTGCTTATTATGACTAGGGTTGAATGACTATTTGTTGTAATTACTTTTATATTCGTGTTAAATGACCCCTAGCTCATATTTTGATTAGAATAAAAGCGCATTTACTTGAGGACAAGCAAATCTCAAGTGTAAAGGTATTTGATGAAGCGAAAAGTGTACCGCTTTTAGGGGGTCATTTAAGCCCTAATCCATAATTATTTGATCAAATATTGCTCTAAATCGTTCCTTTTGTCATTTTAGGTACTTTGAAGAGGAATTCTGGAAAAGGAAGCATTTTGGACGTTTTTGGAGCATAAAAGTGAAGAAAACGACAAAGTCTTAAAATATGCTGGAAATCGTACCTGACGGCGTCACGCTTTAGAGTGTGACGGCGTCACGCTATGACAAACGAAGGATGATTTTTACACCAGACGCCCCAGAAATATTTGAAGTTTTAAAGGGTGACGGCGTCACGTGTATTTGGATGTAGACCGTCACGTTTTGTAACAAAGGGAGACGGCCCAGAGGAGATTAAAGAGGGACGGCGTCAGAAGTAAATCTGAGTAATCCGAATATAAGTTTGGCGGCGAGATGACGGCGTCACGCACTAGAACATGACGCCGTCAGCTTGTAAAATCTATATATACTTTCTAATTTTCATTCATTAGTGTGCAACTTTTGGGAAAAACCCTAGCTCGTATTCTACAGTATTTTTAAGGGTTTTTCACCCTTGAAACCTTGATGTTTAATTAAAGATAAGTCTTCTTTCGAATCAATCAATATGTCTATGTGTTGTTTGATTATATCTTACGCTTGTCTTTTAATTAACATGCTAGGCTAGGTCTTTATTATGTTTGCTTAGATCTAATGAAACCTAGTTATTGATTATATGTTGTTGGTTTGCTTGTGATTATTGTGGTTGGGTGAAGTCGATGTTAGGCTTAAGAAAACTGGCTAACCTCATATACGGTAACTTGCTTGAACGTCTTAAGAAACATGAATCGGATGTGTACTACGATTATTTGTTTGTATTTAATGCATGAGCGAATTCTAATGATCCCATGTTAGGAGCTTAAATCGGCTCGACATAGGAGTGAAGTAGGAGCTTATAGAGTTAGGGAAGATCGTACACGGCCCTACGAATGGTTTAAAGGAATACAACCCGTCATCCACATAATAACAACAAACCAATTTACATATAAAAGATAGCTAGGGAGTAAGGAAATCTAAGTAAACACATATTTCTCATATATAAGTTTCACAACCACTTTAATTTTCTTGTTATTTAATTTTATTTGCAAAAGTAGATATTTGGGTTAGTTGGCTAGCAACTAATTCCGCCCATTCCTTCCAAAACCGAGATTTTTACTTGCTTTCATAAAACATAAAAATACAAAAAGAATCATCCCTCAACCCTTAGACCTAATTAGAGTAGCTTTTCAAGCCTAACGACACTATTCCCCGAGAGAACGATCAGTCCTCCGGTACTTGTTACTTCACTATACTACATCGGTCAGGTACACTGCCTGGTGGGGGTTGTAAGCTTCTCAAGATCCCTTGAGAGGTAAAACCTAAGTGCATAGGTTGCAAAACCCACGCATCAGGGTGTAACAACCTTTAACCCAAAAAAAAGCGATTTATGACTCTTTTTCCAGGCGGCGCCGCTGTATGTATTTGTTGCTAAGAAATGTTTAGAGTTTGCTTAAGAAGATTTACCAATACAAGTTATTTGTAACACCACACTAGTTTTACTTTTCATGATACATGAGTCATTATTATGCGACGATGCCTTTATAAATTAGTGATTTGTCATTACTCATTATAGAGAAGAGATGGGAGCACCAAATTCGGGTTAGTTTCAATCACCAAGAGATCCCCAATTATTTCATACATATGTCTCAAGCAATTAAGTTTCTCATCATAGGCTTAATATATTTATGATTTATCTGACAAGTCTCTACATCTTTGGCCGGTCACGTCGTACACACTGGCTAACTCTTACGTCCGAGGATTAGGCTGAACACAATGGCGACCCACGGTGACCTGGGTTTTACGTGCCACATCAGCTTTATCTCTCCAGCAACCCGACGACGACCAAGTTGTCACATTGACGACCAAGTTATTTTTATTTTATTTTAAAAAAAATCAATTTTTTACTCATAAATACCCCTTCACACAAACTCATTTACACACACCAATTCTCATTCACAACATTTTTCTTTAAACACGAGATCTAAGAAATGTCTCAACCAAACACTCCATCGTCAGAAATCTTTCCGTCACTTTTCACTGAGGATCCGTTTCAGCTTACTGAGGAAGACCAACGACTACTTCTTCAGGGTGAAGAAGCTTTGAGAGAAATGGAAGAAGAAGAAGCACTGGCGGAAGCGGCTTGTAAGGAGCAGGAAGCTAGGGAAGAACAAGAGCGAAAGGACAACTTTTGACATTTTGGAGCGAGAGTACGAAGAGAACAGGTTTGCGGAGTCTTCTCCTTACGACGATGGTTATAACACAGACTTTTCATTGTAATTTGTGTTTTCATTTTTATTTCCGTATCGTAGTTTGTATTATTCTGTAATTTGTATATCACCAAAAATAGTGAAATTGTGTGTTTGAAATTGTGTATCGTAGTTTCCATATCATAATTTTATTTTGATTTTCATTTCAATGTTTTATGTGTTTAAAGTTTTTATTTATTTTTTTATTTATTTTTATTTTTATTTTTATTTTGAAATTGTGTATTTGAGAGTCAGTCGAGAACTCGACCGAGTATTCTAAAATGTGGTCTGGCCACCGATGACGACCCAAGAGTCACAAAGGGACGACCAAGTGGCGACCTAACTCGACCTCCCATTATGTTCAGCCTTAGTAGTGCCCCCAAATTGTTTAATAATAAATGATACTCTGCCTCTGTTTGGTTACCACCAACTATGTCTAGGTGGGAAAATTCTCGATCTTGAAGACTTACTAATTTCAAGGAGCGCAAGTATTCAAAATAAAGTAACTTTTTTTTTTTACCCACAATTAGCATAATTTATTTATTTATTAGTATTTTTATTTTATTTTTTGTAATAGCGAAGACATGTTATTAACTTATTATGATAGCCTAGCTAGATGCTACAGATCTGTACAAGACGTATATATACAAGGATCTGCCAACCGCTTGTCTAATAAGATTGTTGCATCATACGACTAGCCCACTGTGAGTATCCACCCTTTGACAGCATGGGAAGTCAGTTTTTTGCATCGGCTGCGTGAATATCTTACTGAGCTGCCATTGATGAAGTTATATTTGATAAAGTTGATCTTGGATCGGTTCAACGAAGTAGGAGTTGAGTTTAAGTCAAAATTCACCTAGTTCGAAACTTTCAAGCTATTTCAAAACTTTCTGTGATTTAGGAACTTTGCGATTTAGAAACTTTGCGATTTCGAAACTTTGTGATTTAGAAACTTTCTGTTATTTCGAAACTTTCTGTGATTTCGAAACTTTTTCCAACTTTCTAATTCATACGAATTGAAAGTTTTTCCACAAGTCGAAGTGTTTTTCTCACTTATACAAGAAAGAAGAACACTGAGTAATCCACAAATCCTGAAGAAATTGTCTGAAATGCGATTTAGAAACTTTAGGGTTTATGATTTCGAAACTTTAGGGGTTAAGGAGTATTTTGAAACTTTAGGGTTTTAGCTATTTAGAAACTTTGCCAGAATTTCCAAAACACTAAAATTCAACCAAGGATTGTTTCTTACCACAATTTTCTTGTACAACTAAGCTTAAAAACATTAAAACTTGAATAAAGTTGCAAACTTTAACACTTTAAAGATCAAATACGCTATTTAGAAACTTTGTAAGAACACAAAAGTACGAATCTTTAAAACTGAAAATTTTCAAAAAGGTTGAAACTTTCTTGTTACAAAAGGTTTATAACACTAGTTTGTAATAAAAAAAAAGTGTTAAGATCACAAAAAAAAAAAAAAAAAAAAAGTAAGGATCTTTTATAAGAATAACGAGAAGAAAGGTTTAGAAAACGTGACAAAACAAACTTAAAACACTCCTAGATCATTGTTAGGCGATTGATACCACTTGTAAGACCTTAGATCAATAACCTTATCACGCAATATATGAAGCACAATATGGTTAATCACAAACAAACCAACAACATATAATCAATAGCTAGGTTTCATTAGATCTAAGCAAACACAATAAAGACCTAGCCTAGCATGTTAATTGAAAGACAAGCATAAGATATAATCACACAATACATAGACATATTGAATGATTTGAAAAAGACTTATCTTCAATTAAGCATCCAAGTTTCAAGGGTGGAAAACCCTCAAAAATACAGTAGAAAAACGAGCTAGGGTTTCTTCCCAAAAGTTGCACACTAATGAATGAAAATTAGACGAATATTTATAGAATTTACAATCTGACGGCGTCACCTTATAAAGCATGACGCCGTCACCTCATAGAGCGTGACGCCATCACCTCGCCGCCTAAACACTATTCGGATTGCTCAGATCCACTTCTGACGCCGTCCCCTTATAATTCTTTCTGGGCCGTCTCCCTTTAACTTATATCGTGACGACCTACGATTTGTAACACGTGACGCCGTCACGTATTAATTCTCAAAAATATTTCTGAGGCGTCTAGTGTAAAAATCATCCACCTTGTTGTCAAAGCGTGACGCCGTTACATGGTAAAGCGTGACACCGTCAGGTACAATTTCCAGCATATTTTGAGACTTTGTCGTTTTCTTCACTTTTATGCTCCAAAAACGTCCAAAATGCTTCTTTTTCCAGATTTCCTCTTCAAAGTACCTAAAATGACAAAAGGAATGATTTAAGGCAATATTTGATCAAATAATCATGGATTAGGGCTTAAATGACCCCCTAAAAGCGTAACACTTTTTGCCTCATCATACATGAGTCATTATTATGTGACGATGCCTTTATAAATTAGTGATTTGCCATTACTCATTATAGAGAAGAGATGGGATCACCAAATTTGGGTTGGTTTCAATCACCAAGAGATCCCCAACTGTTTCATACATATGTCTCAAGCAATTAAGTTTCTCATCATAGGCTTAATATATTTATGATTTATCTGACAAGTCTCTACATCTTTGGCCGGTCACATCGTACACACTGGCTAACTCTTACGTCCGAGGATTAGGCGGAACACAATGGCGACCCACGGTGACATGGGTTTTGCCTGCCACATCAGCTTTCTCTCTCCAGCAACCCGACGACGACCAAGTTGCCACATTGACGACCAAGTTATTTTTATTTTATTTAAAAAAAATCAATTTTGTACTCATAAATACCCCTTCACACCAACTCATTCACACTCACTAATTCTCATTCACAACATTTTTCTTTAAACACGAGATCTAAGAAATGTCTCAACCAAACACTACACCGTCAGAAATCTTTCAGTTACTTTTCACTAAGGATCTGTTTCAGCTTACTGAGGAAGACCAACGACTACTTCTTCAGGATGAAGAAGCTTTGAGAGAAATAGAAGAAGAAGAAGCACTGGCGGAAGCAGCTCGTAAGGAGCAGGAAACTACGGAAGAACAAGAGCGAAAGGACAACTTGTTTGACATTTTGGAACGAGAGTACGAAGAGAACAAGTTTGCGGAGTCTTCTCCTTACGACGATGGTTATAACACAGACTTTTCATTGTAATTTGTATTTTCATTTTTATTTCCGTATCGTAGTTTGTATTATTCTGTAATTTGTATGCCACCAAAAATAGTGAAATTGTGTGTTTGAAATTGTGTATCGTAGTTTCCGTATCATTATTTTATTTTGATTTTCATTTCAATGTTTTATGTGTTTAAAGTTTTTATTTTATTTTATTTTTATTTTTATTTTGAAATTGTGTGTTTGAGAGTCAGTCGAGAACTCGACCGAGTATTCTAAAATGTGGTCTGGCCACCGATGACGACCCAAGAGTCACAAAGGGACGACCAAGTGGCGACCGAACTCGACCTCCCATTATGTTCAGCCTTAGTAGTGCCCCCAAATTGTTTAATAATAAATGATACTCTGCCTCTGTTTGGTTACCACCAACTATGTCTAGGTGGGAAAATTCTCGATCTTGAAGACTTACTAATTTCAAGGAGCGCAAGTATTCAAAATACAGTAACTTTTTTTTTACCCACAATTAGCATCATTTATTTATTTAGTAGTAGAGGGAAATGCAGAAATGGTCCCTGTGGTTTGCCCAAATTGCAGATTTCGTCCCTAAGTTTTCGAAAGTGCAGGCGGCCTCCCTGTGGGAAAACTTTGGTTCCATTTTGGTCCCTGGCCACGGACGAAACTTGCAATTTTGAGCAAACCACAGGGACCAAAACGGAACCAAAAACTCCCCACAGGGAGGCTGCCTGCACTTTCGAAAACTCAGGGACGAAATCTGCAATTTGGGCAAACCACATGGACCATTTCTACATTTCCCTCTTTAGTAGTATTTTTATTTTATTTTTTGTAATAGGGAAGACATGTTATTAACTTATTATGATAGCCTAGCTAGATGTACAGATCTGTACAAGACATATATATACAAGGATCTGCCAACCGTTTATCTAATAAAAAATTTCTACACCTTGAAAAGTAGACTGTTGCATCATACGACTAGCCCACTGTGAGTATCCACCCTTTGACAGCATGGGATGTCGGTTTTTTACACCGGCTGCGTGAATATCTTACTGAGCTGCCATTGATGAAGTTATGTTTGATAAAGTTGATCTTGGATCGGTTCAACGAAGTAGGAGTTGAGTTTAAGTCAAAATTCACCTAGTTCGAAACTTTCAAGCTATTTCAAAACTTTCTGTGATTTAGAAACTTTGCGATTTCGAAACTTTCTGTTATTTCGAAACTTTCTCAACTTTCTAATTCGTACGAATTGAAAGTTTTTCCACAAGTCTAAGTGTTTTTCTCACTTATACAAGAAAGAAGAACACTGAGTAATCCACAAATCCTGAAGAAATTGTCTGAAATGCGATTTAGAAACTTTAGGGTTTATGATTTCGAAACTTTAGGGGTTAAGGAGTATTTCGAAACTTTAGGGTTTTAGCTATTTAGAAACATTGCCAGAATTTCCAAAACACTAAAATTCAACCGAGGATTGTTTCTTACCACAATTTTCTTGTACAACTAAGTTTAAAAACACTAAAACTTGAATAAAGTTGCAAACTTTAACACTTTAAAGATCAAATACGCTATTTAGAAACTTTGTAAGAACACAAAAGTACGAATCTTTAAAACTCAAATTTTTCAAAAACGTTGAAACTTTCTTGTTACAAAAGGTTTATAACACTAGTTTGTAATAAAAAAAAGTGTTAAGATCACAAAAAAAAGTAAGGATCTTTTATAAGAATAACGAGTAGAAAGGTTTAGAAAACGTGACAAAACAAACTTAAAACACTCCTAGATCATTGTTAGGCGATTGATACCACTTGTAGGACCTTAGATCAATAACCTTATCACGCAATATATGAAGCACAATATGGTGGCAAGAGATGAATTTGTGTATGTAGAGAGAGAAAGTAGTGAGATGGAAGAGAGAACTTTTATTAGCAAAACACACACAATACACACTCAAGTACACATACAAATGACTAGGTATGTGCCTTTTATACTTGAAACATAAAGCCTTATGCGCTTTGGATGGGCTTTGTTTGGTTTGTGGATTGGGCTTGGATTTTTTTTGGGTATAAGGTAAACCACCCGGTAAAAATATATTACTCCAAAAAAACATTTAAGAACAATGGAATGTGGCTGAAGTACCACATTAACCGCAAGCAATCGCTTGACAGAACTACTAAATCATTTATGATAGGCCATAAATGACAACTAGCTACATCCAATAAAACTACTAAACCAAACCCGGCATAAAGTAATATACATCAGAAAAATTTTATGCAAAAATATAAAACAACCTAGTTAAGACAAGAGTCTTGAATTCCAGCTGACTTTACTTGTGCAGGAGAGAGGCCAAAATCATCAACATCATAATTGTTGCCGTCACCCGTATCCATTTTTCATTGCTTATAAAGACTATGCTCCTTATCCCCACTTCCAGAATACAAAGTCCCAATATGATTATCAAAAACTTCATCATCATCGTTGTCAGAAACTACCACATTGCCCACCTTAGAGAATGGGTTACCCATCATAATTGAAGAATCAACCTTTTTAAGAGGTTTACCATTATCATCCACAAGAGTAACTTTCCCTTCAATAATAAGCTTTTCAATCTTTCCAATTTTCTCAACAATATAAGTAGTACTTCTAATTCCACCCTTAGAAACCTCCAAATCAGCCCCATCCATAGGAAAAACACTTGTTGCACAAGGAATACTGTTATCATCAGTATCTGCCATATTAAGTGCATCGAATGGGTTCGATGTAGCAATAACATTCCCACTCGTACTTGCCTCATTAGTGATTTTCTCCTTAGTAATTGGGCTTGGATTACAACATGAATAAACATAACATAACTAATAATCTATTAGTTTAGCCCAATCCACGAGCCCATTGACTAATCTATGACATTTTCTATAACGTATTACAAAGTTCCTATGACTAGAATGACTATCACTTTTCTTTAATGCTAACACTAAACAAGGACTTGAAATTGTCATTTATATCTTTTGTGTTTTTGCATAATAAAAAAGGTGTAAAATGAAAATTTTAAAAGAGATAAAAGTGTGTATATAAATTATACCATAAATTAAAGGTGATATATGCAAAAGTTTATATACTAGATGGGTCACAAATACTAAAAATCCCATATTTACATGAAGAAAAAAGATAAGACCCATGTTTTCAAGCAAAAAACGAAAAAACACCATTTCTCCAAAAAAAATAAATAAATAAAAAATAAAGAGAGACTTTGATAACACCCATATGGTGATGCGAATTACTGCCTAGCTCACACGCTTACGCAGTGTTCTTGAGTTGGTTTTTGGGGAGAAAAGAAATGATTGTGGAAGGAAGCTAGTCAAAGGTGTGTTCTTGAGTTTTTTTTGGGAAAGAAAGTGGAGAGAAAAGAAATGATGAGGAACGATTGTGTGTGTGATTTTTGTTAAGATCATCTTCCGCCCAGATCTGGGCAGAAGTTACTTCTCTTCTCTTCTTCTTAGCTTCTTTTCTTTTCTTTTAATGAAGATCTCAAGAACAGAGTGTTAAAGTCTGATTTTTCTAAGCATGCATAATGTATATGTGATTCATTCAATTGTACAACAAGCCTTCTTTACACAGTACATGACCATTATCTATATTAGCATGTTATGAATTATCTGACATTTATATATGTTCCTGAAAACAGGATATTTTGTGGGCGTGCTTGAGCTCCTGCATGTGAATCCTATTGTGTCCCCTGTTAAGTAACATATACACTTATCATTGAAATGACACCACTTTCCAATACCAAAGTCTAATATCACTTGTAGCTAAATTAGTTATTTAGCAAGTGAATGTGTTGTACAAGAGATAGTAGTTTTGGGGTTCATGTTCCAAAGAAAAGGTGAAATTCCAATGGCAAAAGCAAAACGCACCTGGCTTGTCACTAGCGTATGATATGAAGGCTGGCAAGGCACAATTAGTCCAGCTCCAGAACAAGTTGTTGGAATTATTATACCTGAAGAAGGTGTGGTTGAATACACAGACCGAAACGTCGTCTGTGATGAACAGTTTAGCTGCCGAGGATATAAACGAGGTCTTGGCTGTTCCCATGCGAATGATCCAGTGCCCAATTGCATTGGTGGTATCAATGGTGGGTACCCAAAGAAGGACTGTGGATATAGAGGAAAATTGATGGGAGCGAAAGATCCAAATTGTGGAGCTCCATGTTGCATATATACCAACGGCCTCGTCGTAAAGTAAGGAAAAATATATTTGATACTTGCACACTGGGTTGTCTTGCCTGGAACATGTGAAGATCCTGTGCTATTGGACCTACTCCCATAGAATGCATCATCTGACATATAGAAATCAAAGCATGTTAGAAAAAAATTTATATAGTAAATTGAAAGTAATATACTATGATACGTGGTTTATTTAACCATTGCATCGTTTAGTTGCATAAATACTACTACTGATCGACACACAAAAAGGAGTCACCTGTTTATTAGTCATCCTACATAAAGAGTAGTAAAAAACTTTTACGTTTTACTTACAAGTTTTAGATAGTGTAGATAAGGGTATAACCTTTGCGTTTCCGACTTTCCGACCTTCTTTTAAAACACAAAATTTTCCAAACTTATTCCCACTCTTTTTGTATCACTATAGGTTTTTACCAACAGTACCTTTGCCAAGAGTTTAGTACGCAGATATAGATAAAAACACGTGGAAACCACCGCTAGTAACTATTTCTTGACACTACTTGATGTATAAAGCGATAAGTCTCTTGTTGTGATGCCTTTATATTGCAAGACTATTTTTTTCGAAAATATGAAAGTTAATGTTATATCGTGCATGAGAGAGCGAGAGAGGGAATACATTTTTTTTTTCTTCGAACAGCAATTTGATTAAAAACTAGCAAGGAGCTAGAAAATAATTACAAGGAGTCAGAGAGAGAGAATACTTGAACTTGCATTTGCAGAACTTTGATGTACTTAATGGCATCACCTAAAATTGAAGCTTTGTCTCTCTGTAGATGCTTCAGATTTAGTACATAATAGGAAGGGATACACTAACCAAACCCTCTCTATGAGTTCACATCATAGCTTTTTAGTCAAACCGTGCAACCCGTTAAGCATACCGTACAACCAGTGGATGCGTCCAATGATTTGCAAACCCTCCCTATGGGAGGGTCCGGATAACTCATGCCAATAGGAAAACAATAACAAAAGGAGAAACCAAAAACATAAAGTAAACATTAATCTTGTAACAACAGATTAGAAGTAATTAAACTGCTACAGTTGCATCAATACCCATATCCATGTCATAACCCCAAACACCATGCGTCATCACCTTATTACAGTTGGGAACAAGTGCTTGAAGGGCTCTTATTCTTTCAGAAATTCGGTTCCTGCGCCACTGTAAAAATCCACAAGAGAAAAAAAAA
>LBNU01011083.1:0-13552 GCA_014162995.1 Artemisia annua
ATAGATATATATATATATATATATATATATTATTATATATAATATATATATATATTATATATATTATATATATATATATATATATATATATATATTATATATATATATATATATATATATAATATATATATATAGTAATATATATATATATATTATATATATTATATATATATATATATATATATATATATATATATATATATATATATATATATATATATATATATATATATATATATATATATATATATATATATATATATATATATATATATATATATATATATAGAAGAATTAGAGGGATTGAGAAGAGAAGATAGATAGAAGGAGACTAGAAGTGTAGAAGGTGAGAAATGAAGATTAGATAAGAGAAAGAAATTAAAGGTAAGAAGAAATCAGACAAATCAGACAGTACAGAGCATGCAGAGAAGAGAGGAACGCTCACTTTTATGCCATACTGTGGACGGTCCTTGATATATAGGGACGGTTCCTTAAATATGCGGGCCCGTCCCTATATAAGGGACCGCCGCCAGTGGGCGTGGTTTAGATAGAAATGTTGTGATTGTAGTATTTCCCATGTTAAAGTTGGTTAAGTTTTTAACACATTTTATAAGACAACTATTATGAATATCACAACATAGTAGTATAATACATTCATTCATGAGAAAACATAAAAGATTAAGACATACATCACTAAACATCAAAGATTCATACATTAAATAATCATGAGCATTGATTGGGATGACTAACTCGTATGCCTAATAATATGCCTAAACATATGTGTCAGCATCTTATTGGGGACAGCAGGGGGACCCACTTATTCACAAACCAACAATTTATTGCCACATCTATTAGGCACACAATTAGTCACATATTTTAGGCCTCCCAATCATTTTCCAATAATCATACTACAACCTATTTCTAGAAACCTAACTTTCTTGCTAGAACATGCTTGGCCCAAAAGATAGTCCTCTTGATTATTTTAACTAAACATATAGAGATGTTTATTTAGAAGGTGGAGAATAGGATGATGGAGAAGGTGGTGGAGCCGAAGATGGCATGGTGCCAAGAGGAGTTGGTTGCACATTGGGTTGAGAAAGAAGGTACTCAGTGTGGCCAAACATGAAGTAAAGTTCATTTCTAAGAGAAGAAATGAGGTTGAAAATTTGAAAGCAACAAGCACAACCCATGGTTTGGTTGTTCACAAAGTAGTATGGAAGAGGATTACCCATGACTGGAGAAAGTGGTGGAGTAGAGGGAGTGTAATTCAAAGGTCCATTTGGTGATAGAGACAAAGAGTTATTTGATTGAATTGGAGAGTTTGGGGTGGTAAAAGAGGGTGACAAGTTACTCACAAATGGGGTGTATGCCGCCGAGCTTGATTAGGTGAGCAAGGGTGATAAGTTTTTGATGAAAGATGAAAATGGAGATGAGGTAGGCTTTGAGGAGGATGATAAAGTGCCTTTGGTTGAAGGTGTTTTGAGAGGTGCACTTGGCGCTTGAGGAGAGGATGGTGATGATTTTTGTGAAGGAGTAGTATCTTCTTGAGTAAGGTCAATGAATTTGGTTTGTGGTGGTTTGATATTGACCTTTGGCCTTTTGTTTGGTTGAGATAAGGAGGTAGAGGAAGAGGCCATTGTAATGAATGAGTAAAGAATGATAAGGATGATGAATATGAAGAAGAGGATGGTGAGGAGGAGGAAGAGATAAGGAGTTTAAATAATCAAAGAAGATTATTGTTTGGGCAAAGCATGCATTAGAAATACTTTAGCACCTTAGCTTGTTTAACTAAACATGGTAAAGGTGGTGATAAACATGCAATAGGTTCCAGATTTGCTAAAAATGAGAAACAGTGCAATAATCTGTGACCTATACTTGACGGTCCGTTAAATACTGGGCGGTCCGTTATTGATAAGGGACCGCCACATAGATAAGGGACCGTCGGCAGTAAGTTTACAGATTTTTACCAGTTTTTCATTTCTGCAACCTGCACCTAGAACTCATCCTATCAGATCATATAACTACAAAATTATTCATAGTAGTATATCAAGCATGAATCAACAAGCAATCATGCAATCAAGACAACAAAGTCACATAAAAGCATGCAATCATTCAAGTAAGCAAGCAATGGTTAATCTAAGAGAAACTAGCCAAGATATTTATGTGATAGATCTTGTCGGGTGATAAAATTGAAGAGGTCACCCAACTCTATCATTACAATGTCAACAATACTTAATATCCAAATACAAGCCAAACATAGAGTCTAGAAGTGTTAAAGTAAGATTAACAAACAAGTTGAGCAAAGTAAGATGCCATCTACTATTTCTTCTTCTTTCATAGGTTGCTGACTCCTTTGCTAAATGACTTCCATGCCCCTCGACTTTCATCTCTCATTTGATGTTGCATGTTCATTATTTGGGTTTGACGCGAGAAAAGAGTAGGAAAGTTTTGTTCTGCTGGAGGAGGATCATGAAAGATTTGAGGAAAGACGGATGGTAGGGAGTTGACATAAGTGTTACGAGATGGATTACTGACTTGAGAAGTTCCCTAAACATTTTCATCTTCATCGTCATCGTTGGGATTGGATGAAGATGCATGAGAGGAAGACCCGGGATGTCTAGACCTTTTTGACCCGAAATCTGACCTAGTCCTCCGCTTAATGTTTTTAGAGTGTGGAAGCATGGCAGGTTCAGCAAACTGATACTCCACAGACATGAGGTGTGGGTATTCATGCAAGGCTCGATAGAAAAGACGTGACAACAACATGCCGTAGGGCAAGATCATGTTTGGTTTTCTGCAAACAAACTCCATCCTTTTAACCATGAAGTATTGTTGAATCTAAGACCCTTGATAGATCTTCTAGCACTCTGAATCGTTAGCAATGTTTATGTAATCACAAACACCCTAATAGAAAGTCTCCAAAGCTTATATTCTTAAAGCGGAAAACAAATATAAGCAAGAACAAAGAATACTAAGAACGATTGACCCTCTATGGATCTTTTATAAACTTGTTTTTCAAAAAAATGTACATAGAACAGAAACTTGTGTTCCTTTTATAAACAAGGAACCCTAACTCTGAACCGTTTCACAAGAAACGTATATTCTATAAATTCTAAACGATATGCATTATCTTTTCCTAATATTACTCATGCATATCCTAACTATATTACAAAATACGCGGTTTAACTGTATCCGCAGAAACTAAATATGTTGAAACTTAGTCTTCAGCAGCAACATTTCGTCAGCAGAATCTATCTCTTCAGCAGATTCCATCAGCAGAATTCTCACTTAGCAGAATTCCCAACAATCCTCCCCTAATCTTGAATTTGACATGGTTAAGTTCAAGATTCCTTGATAGATCAGTAAACACAACAATGTAAAGAGGATTGTCTTCAAACATTAGCAGCAAAGAACCAAAAATTTCACATCTCTATGATGAATAAGCTTGAAACACCAGATCTTTGCAGCAACAGATGACAGTAGATACATCAAAACAAATAAGTTTCATACTATTCTCATCACATCCAGGTGTGTTAACTCCTGTGAGAAGTGAATTATTGAAAATAATGGATTTGATGTCTCTTTACCAATAGCCATCACTACTGGAGTAGCCAAATGTTTTAGTTCGAAAACCATGGTACACTGATAACTATATGATTTTGAGTAAATCATCAACTATAAACGGATTTGAGTTGTCTTTACCTGTAGCCGTTTGCTCAGGACTAGCCAATTCTTAAAGGAAACATCTTTTGTGAATTGAAAACCAATATGGATTTCCACAGCCTTTAACACAAGCCATATACTTATGGGCTAGTCAATTCTTAGGATTTTCACAAAATAAGATCCATGGTGAATTGATGACCATTTCAACTCTCAGCAATTAAGCATGGGTGAGTTGAGTACCCTATGATTTTTGGCAAATCATTACAGCCATCAACAGATTTGATGTGTCTTTACCAAAGCTGTACCATTTGGACTAGCCAACTCTTTGATGGACACAAGTCACATCTGGTGAGTTGAGAACCATCAATAGAGTAAGTATACAACAAACCTGCAAACAGTTAGTAAAAAAAATCTAAAAACTACTCATTTTTTTTAATAAACATATACAACAAATAATACCATAATCAAATAGAAGCCTGTGGATGTAGAAGCTGAGACTTGATTAATCCAACCAATTGTTCAGCATGTGTGAGATCATTGACACTGGAGTAGGAGGAACATCCAATTTCTTTCTGAGCAATCTTCTCAGCAGTTTAGGTGACAAGGGATACTGCTGATCAGAAAACATGCAAACTCTCATCCAACACTTGGTCTCCACAACATGTACATTTGGATAAGGATAGAATCTCCATGTATCAACCTTCCATTTATGAGAATTCTTCCAAATAGAATACCCTGTACTATTAGGAGACTAAGAATCAAACAGAACTTGTAGATCCCCCAATAAGTACAACCCTGCCCCTTGTGGTTTATGATTGGCATAATAATGTGATACAAAGGCATACAGAGTGTTCAGGTCTTGTCTATCCACCAAATGAAGTATGTCCATTCAAGAAAGTAAACTCCATAGAGGATTTATCCAGTCTATGAATGGTGTTGATCTGGCCATCAGTCACCTTCCAATCTGTTAATACACTATAAGAATCCTCTGGAAAAGTTGTAGGAGAACCCTTCTTGATAAAGGTAGCATTGTCAGCCTGTAGATCCACATGTTTAGATGATCTCTTCTTCTTAGCAGTCTGTTTCTTGGATATTCTTAGAGATCTTCGAATTGCAACATGTCTCTTGTGGGACATCATCTTCTTTCTCCTACCAGGTACATAAATTCCCATAGAGATAGAAGGATACACCTTGTCAGATGCACCAGAGGCATCTTCAGCAGGAACAGAGGATGTAGCATCAGAAGGAATTGAAATATGCACACCTTTATGATACAGCTTATCCATTTCTTCCCTAGCCTTTTTAGCTCTAGCAGCTTCTTGCTCAGCTTTTCTAGACAAAACTTGACGATAGTGAGAAAGAAATGATCCCCCTTTATCAGCAGATGCAGAAGATGAAGTAGAGGTAGTACTTTTCTTCAAAGGCAAATCAGGATCAGCATCTATAGAAGAGGCTTCAGAAGGAACTGCTACAATGGAAACTTCAGGGGGAGCATGAAGCACTGATGGTTGTCTTGCAGTGACTTCCTCAGTAGAAATAAAAGACACATCCTTAGTCTCAGCAGATGGTATATTGCCAGTAGAGTGAACACCATCAGCAGTATGCACAACATCAGCAGTTAAATCCACAGTCTCAGCAGTCTTGGATCTCTTGGCATCAGGAGCATCCAAAGCACTAGCTACCCTTTTAATTTGAGAGATTGGAGTAATTTGCTTCATGATAGCATTATATAGCCTCAGCAACTCAGAGTCAGGCAGATTCCAGACTTGCTTCTTTTTCAAACCAGAAGTGTATAGAGCAACACTTTGGTTGTAAACCACATTCCTCATATAAGTTCTCCTCTCTGCTTCAGTAAGTGGTTTATCTCTTTTAGCCTTAGCCTTCTGAATTGCAATGGCTTTTCTCTTGTCAGCTGCATCCTTCTTCTTCTGATCTCCAAGTGCAACCATTTGAGCAGCAAAATTGTCTCTATCAAAATTAGCTCCCAGTATACTCTGAGCAAGAGTAGGATTTGATGCAGCTTGCATAGTATATGTATCCCACTGCTCATCAGTAAAATGAATGGATTGTGCATCCAATTCTCTTTGTCTTGCAGGAGATAGATTTGAAGTAAACTGAGCTGAAAGCTTTTCTTGTAGTGCTTTGCTCTTCATCTGATCTTCATACTCTTTAAGCATTCTTATCTGCTCAGACCTTTCCTTATCAGACATAGACTCTGGATCAAGTTCTTCTTCAACAAGAACTTCCTTCCCTTTAGCAGAAACATGCCCATCAGGAGCAATAGTAGATGGCTCCTCATCAAGAGACAAATCCACATAAGGTACATCAGCAGGTGCATCAAAAGAAACTTGTGAAGTAGAATCTTCCACCTGAGTAGAATCACTAGCAGTTTCAGATTCCAGCACAAAAGTTTGCCCAGCAACAAATACTACGGAGGGTTCTTCTGAAGGTGTAGCAAAAGACTGAGCTTGGGCTTGATCAACAGTAACAGGCACCATATCTGCATCAACAGGAACTTGCTCATCTACAACTTTAGAAGACTCAGCAGATACTTGAGCCAAATATTGTCTCCTCCTTTTTCTGCTGAACTTAATTTTCTCCTTTTGTGGAATAGCTTTAGGAGATGAAGAAGTAGCAACTTGTTGAGCCACATCAGCTAATACATCAAGAGGATCTACTTGTGTCTCCTCTGGTTCTTCATCAGAAGCAACCACAACCTTTCTCTTTCTTTTTTGTCCAAGCTGTACTTCCAACCTCTGAACCTTTGCTTTCAAATCTTCAATTTCAGCAGCAAGAGAAGATTTAGTATCATTAAGCTCCTTTCTCATCTCAGCAACCTCCTTATTATTCCTGTTAAGCATTTCAAAGAAAACAGTGAGAGTAATAGGGTCCTCAGCTCCACCAGCAAATTGCTCAGTGGTATTGGGAGCATCATTGCGCCTTTCAGGAGAAATGGGCTCAAAAGTAGGAAAGCTTTCATCAAAAATATTCCTTTCAGGACTTGGTGTGGACAATCTAGAATTCTCTGGTTCCTGAGGTAAAGGTACTTGGGTACCAAGAGACTGTAGAGTCTCCTCAACCTCAAGAAAAGGCTCATCAGGAGCAATAGAGATAGGTGGTGTTGGTGGTCTGGGTGATGTGGATGGTGGTGGCTGGTCAGAATTAACATTTGTTACTTCAGCAGTATTAGAAGGACCCTCATCAGTGTCAACTGATGGATTACCATCAGTAGCAACACCAGCAGATAATGGAATACCATCATCAGCAGGATGTGGAGAGGGTGGAGCCTCAGCAGCAATGCCCTCACCAGCATCATTATAGCCTTGTGGCAACATGGCTGGTAAAAGAGGATGACATACTCCTGTACTATTTGTTTTCATAGAAGAAAATATTTTCTTAGTGAGGGCTCCTATGGGACAAAATGTTTTGTCTTGGGTTGATATACCTAAAATTATTTGTAAAAATCTAGGGTACATTAAAAACTTATGTGTTTTTCTTTGAACATTTTCAAGCATATTTTCAAAAATAAACTTAGAAAAATTATAAGTTAACTCTTTAGAAAGACAAACAATACCACAACCCAATTGGATAGAGAACTGATCCCATCCTCCTACTTTGTTGTTGATACACTGAAGGAGTGTGTGCACCAAGAACTTCCACACTCGACAGAATTGATTCTTGTGCCACGCGTCTGTTGCATTGCTTTGGTAGCCAGCAGCTCTTAACCCCGCAAGAATAACTTCAGTGTTGGAATGAAAGACACCATCTTCATCATCCAACTGCAGTTGTGTCCTAATCAAAGACTCGGTCACCACATACTCTGCCCCATCTATTGTTGCTACTATCTCTGTGTCAGACCTTTTTTTTGCAGATGCCCAAAATTGTCTCACCAAATATTCATATATCACATTCGGAGAATGTGTCAAAGCAAAGTGAATCTTGGAACGCTTCAAAAATTCAACCATAGGATCATATTCCTCATATCCCTTATACTTTCCCAGAAATGCAACTTTGTTATGATCCTTCTTGAATTGTAGAGTCGTCATTGAAGAGGTTTGAGAATTTGTTCTGAATTGATTGAAAGATACTGGGTTTAAATTTGTTTGAGAGGGAATCAGTTAATTTGGGCGAAGATATGAGAATTAGGGTATAAATATAAGTTACACGGTTATGGTCAAAAGAATCGTAACAAATCTTTGATCGATTATGACGTGTAAATTAAAATTTCAAACTTTAAATTTAACCCTTAAGCAGAATCCATGGTCAATCTGCTGATTATTAGAGTCAATCAGCAGAAATGGTTGGTAAAATATCTTCAGTAAATATCAAACGTTTCACTGTGCCATCCGTTAAGCATTAATTACCCCATTACATTGACTCTGCTTATAAAATCCACCCAAATCACAATTCTTATCAATCACTTATTCCCAAATAAAGATCAAACCCTAGTTTCTCAATTCTCCCTCAATTGTATCCAAAACCATGTCATCCAAACCTGAGATCATCGATCTAACCTCTTCCTCATCATCATCATCATATAGCGATGGTTGGAATGCTTATTTTCCACCCATTAAACGACCTAGTACACATCCAGTAACCATAAACCAAGGAAGCAAAAGAAAGCATGAGATGGGGGAAACAAGTCAAGCCCCCATTCCTGCTGGCTCTGATTCTTCTGACGATCCAAACCCTTGGGTACCTTATCCTGCTTCAGATAGAGACCTAGTCTCTCCTTTTCTCTTTACCTCGGATAAGGAATCTTCCGAGGATGAATATGAAGATCCCTCCCTTCTTCCTCCTTCCACACCTGAAAGACCACAAGGAATATCTAGGAAGACTAACCCTCTACTTCCAAAATCAAGAGAGGTGGTTCTTGGTCTTCCTGCTCAAGAAGGCAAAGGAGAAGGCAAAGGGAAGGGAAAGGTGGAGTAGTTGTAAATGTGATGATGCCAGGGACCAGACTCACAGGTTCTTGAGCATCTTCATCATCGTTTTCATCAATCCATCTTTCCATTTTCATCTTCAGCTTCTTCATCGTACTGGACATGCATATCTACCACTTTTGATGATAGACTAGATAGAATTCGTGTAGTTGAATATGTATAGGAATGGTCATAGTTACTTTTGAAGTTGTTTGTAAGCTGTAACTTGTTTCTTGAATGAATGAACAACTTGTTTTAATCGTTATTTGCTCTTCTTGTATTTCCCTTCAGTAGAATTAATGTATAACTCATATATTCCACTTTAATAGAAACAATTAGCAGCACTTGTTATTACTCCAGCAAGAACAATTAAAATAGCTTTGATCCTTCTTCAGTAGAAACAGTGAGAAGCAATTGTAATTACTTCAACAGGAACAATGAAAATGACTTTGATCCTTCGTCAGTAGAAACAATGACTTCATCAGGAGAAACAAACTTTGGCTTACATGACCTATTCCAAAACATTTCAAACATGATGAACTTCTTCAACTACACACAACTGCATTCTGCAAAATAGACACATAGTAGCAAAACACACAAACTAATATGCTTATAAACACATTAGATGGTTAGTGTTAGAAATCTAAAATTATACAAGATTAGAAATCTAAAATTATACAAGATTTACAACAACATTCAATCCTCCTCTGAGGCATATGCCTCCCCTCAAACAGTGCATTTAAGGGTTAACCATCCCAATGTGGACAACTAAGTGTTGAAACCTAGGTCCATCAAAAGCTTTAGTCAATAAATCTGCGACATTATCATCTGTGTGAATTTTAACCACTTTTATCAAATGTTTTTCATATGCATCTCTTATAAATCTTATCTCAATATGCTTTGTTCTATTGTGAAAAACTGGATTTTTAACAATGCATATGGTACTTTGATTATCAATAAAGATGGTGGTATTCATGAAATTAAACCCATAATCCAGCAACTGATTTTGTATCCAAAGTACCTGCCCACAACAATTGGCAGCAGCAACATACTCTGCTTCATTAGATGAGGTAGCAACAATAGTTTGTTTCTTGCATTGGCAAGAAATCAATCTTCTCCCAAGAAATTGGCAACCTCCAGTTGTGGACCTTCTATCCATATTTGCACCAGCATAGTCACTATCACTATAAGCTTCCAACTTGAAAGGGGACTCTTTTGGGTACCAAAGACCTAGATGAGGCTGGCCTTTAAGGTACTTGAAGATCTTTTTGACTGCATTCAAGTGAGAAGTAAGTGGAGTAACTTGATGCCTTGAACAAGCACTTACAGCAAATGTAATGTCAGACCTAGAAGCTGTCAAATACATCAATGAACCAATCATAGATCTGTTAGGTGAACATTCACAGCTGGATCTGGTTCAATGTTGTTCTTTGGTTTAGGAGCTTCATAAGGTGTAGTGGCAGTTCTGACACTTTCCATTCCAAACTTTTTCAAAATGTCTCTCACATATTTATCTTGACTGATAAATATGCCATCTGGTTTCTGCTGAACCTGTAGACCCAAAAAGAAAGTAAGCTCCCCCATGGCACTCATCTGAAATTCACCCTTCATTAAGTCTTCAAATTCCCTGCACCAAGCTTCTTTGGTGGATCCAAAGATAATATCATCCACATAAACTTGCACAAGTATAATATCCCTTGAATCCTTCTTTAGGAAGAGTGTTTTGTCAATGGCACCTCTCCTGTAGCCATGCTCCAGCAGAAACTTTGAGAGCCTAGCATACCATGCCCTTGGTGCCTGATGTAAGCCATAAAGAGCTTTGACCACCTTATAAACATAGTCAGGGTGATCTGGATCTTCAAAACCTTTGGGTTGAGTGACATATACTTCTTCTTCAATCTCACCATACAAGAATGCACCTTTGACATCCATCTGATACACAGTAAAGCCTTTGTAAGATGCATAGGCCAAGAAAATCCTAATGGCCTCAACTCTAGCAACAGGTGCAAAAACTTCATCATAATCTATTCCCTCTTCTTGCCTGAACCCCTGAGCCACCAATCTTGCCTTGTTTTTGACAACTATACCCCTTGCATCTCTTTTATTCTTCAAAATCCATTTTGTCCCAATAGCATACTTCCCATCTGGTAAAGGAACCAATATCCAAACCTGCTGATTCTTGAATTGTTGCATTTCCTCTTGCATTGCCTCAAGCCAACTATTATCTGCAAGAGCTTGTGGAACACTGGTTGGTTCCATTTGGGAGAGAAAACAAGCAACCAGACAGTGTTGAAAGTCTGTATGATTGTCTCTCTGCTGCTGGGAAACATAAGACATAAAAGCAACTTCTCCATACTTTGTCTTTTTCACAGTGCTTCTAGTTCGAACAGGATCTTTAGGATCACCTAGTATATTCTCCATTGGATGATTAGGGTGAATCCTTTTAGTAGCATTGGGGTTGACATCAATGGTTTTGTCAAGATTGGTCACATTTGGTTCAAAATCACTATGATAGGAAGAGGAAGTGAAGATGCCAGCTTTGGGTTGGTGATTACCAAGATCTGTAGGACTTGGAAATCGTATATATGTTTCACCAAAGTCTGTTGACACACGAGCAGAAATAGGAGTAGAAACCGGTTGAGCATCAGCAGGAATGATGTTATCAGAAGAAACAGGAGAACTGTCAGTTGAACTGCTAGCAGAATCCTGATTTCCACTGATAGCTTGTGCTGATTGTCTCAGAAGTGCTTCAGCATCTTTAGTAATCTGTGCACCAAGTTTCTCAGCTTCTTTAGTAGCAGCATATTCTTGTGTCTTGAGCTTAGCAAGATCCTCTGCATAGTGTGGCTCATCTTCATCCTTCTCAGAAGTATCTTTTGCACTATTTCCTGCAAAATTGTTAGGAGGAATGGAAGGTACAACAATGGTTAGTTCATCAAACTTCGATTCATCCTCTGAGTTATCATCCAGTACACCTGCATTGTTAGAAGGAGAATCTTTTGTACCTGCAGATTGGTTAGCAACAAATCTAGTATACCCCAAAGAATCAGTTAAGTAATCCAGGTCAAAATACCAATCATGACCATGACCTTGTACATTAGGTTTTTCTTTTAGGTATCTCAGATTAAGAGTCTCCTCTATCCTTTTAGCATTCAGGTTATATACCCTATAAGCCTTACTATGAGCTGAATATCCCACAATTTATCCCTCATCAGCCTTTCCATCAAATTTCCCAAGTGGGTCACTAGTGTTCAAAATGGTCACATGACAGCCAAAAGGTCTTAGGTAATGAATAGAAGGAACTTTCCCTGTGAGAAGTTCATAAGGTGTCTTTGAATGAGGTCTAGTGATAGAGACCCTGTTCAGAACATAACAAGCAGTGCTTACTGCTTCAGTCCAGAATATTGTGGGTAGCTTAGAGTCTGCAAGCATGGATCTTGCTGCCTCTATTAAGGTCCTATTCTTTCTTTCAGCAACCCCATTTTGTTGTGGGGTCCTGGGATTGCTATAGTCCCTTTTTATCCTTTTAGAGTTACAAAGGTCTATTAAAACCACATTTTTGAACTCTGTTCCATTATCACACCTTATACCTTTAACCTTTTTATTTAGCTAGTTTTCAACTAGGGTAATAAAATCTTTTAAAATTGGAGATGTTTCATCTTTAGTTTTCAAAAATAATACCCAACAAAACCTGCTATAATGATCAGTGATCACCAAATAGAAGTACTTATGATCAATACTTCTTACTTGAGTTGGACCAAATAGGTCCATATGCAGCAACTGAAGTGGTTCTGTGATATTGCTCACTGCTGTAATGGCTTTGTAAGAGGCTCTGTGTTGCTTTCCTTTGTTGCAGGCAACACAATTTTGCTCATTGGTGAAAACCTTGGAAGAAAGCCCTTGAACAAGACCAAGTTTAGAAAGCTTGTTGATGGTCTTGAAGTTCACATGAGCCATCCTTCTGTGCCATTTGGTAGATTCATCCATGGAAGCTTTAGCCACCAAACATGTTAGATCACTGTCAGGTTGTTCCTCATTCATGTTGAATGTGTATAAATTATTGCTTCTTGGAACTCTCAGCAGAATTGGTGTATCTTCTGGAAGTTTGAAGTCTTTGTTAAGTACAAGACATTCATTCTCAGAGAAGAAAACTTTGTTCTTTTTATCACAAATTTGTGATACTGAGAACAAATTAAAGTGCTGCAGTTCCTTCACATAAAGTACAATTCAAAATCCAGCATGGGTGTTCTGATAGTTCCTCTCCCTGTGATTCTACCATTTCCACCACCAAAGGTCACATTGCCTCCACCTTCTATGGGTACAAAATTAATCATCTTTTCTCTGTTCCCTGACATGCTCCTTGAACAGCCACTATCTACTATGCCAACTTCTTTACTCAGTAAAGGATGATTGGTATGTGCTTATTCACATACCTTTTATTCACCATTATTAGACTATTATCGACCAAAAACTAACGTTCAAAGCCAAAGATATCGTGTTTTTGTGTTTATGACTGTGCAGGAAAGGATATTGCAAAAACATCATGAAAAGAAACCTAAAAGCCTAAAACGAGCACGAGATGTGGAAAAGAGTTCAAAAGTGAAACAAAAGTTGAAATCTACTTAAGAAAAGCCTGTGAAGACGAATTATTTCTCAAAGGCTCAAGAAAATAAAAGAGACGCCTAATCAAAGCTCAAAGATGATTATGAAGTTAAACTTTCTAAATCCGAGCAAGTGATCACTTTTAAGCTTTTGAAGACCTTTGGAAAGCTCGTCAACACATCACCTCAAGTTACAAGGACTTAAGTTACATTTTTAGAAAGTTTAATAGCTTTGTATTTCTAGTTTACGCTTTGTATTCACGAAATGTAAAAGACTAAGGGGCTAAGTGCACAAGTTGTAAAAAGGGAAGCTCCCTTGCTCCCTTAAATATCACCCCTAGTCTTCATTTGCACTAGTTAATTTTT
>LBNU01011084.1:0-41308 GCA_014162995.1 Artemisia annua
CGCCGGAGATAAAGAAAAACAGGGGCCTTAAAGAATGGATAATTTGACGAAATTGCTTATAGAATTGCTCAATTTGCATCTTCGCTCATAACCTTCAACTTTTCCGCCAAGCCATTTGGAGTTTTTGACTAATGTGGCTTATCCACCACCAGGAATGTTTATTCTTGGAATTCCTGTCCTCCTATAAAGCTTTATGCGACTTCGCTGTAAACATTATTAATAAAACATCATATCATCAAGGGCGATATATGGGTAAAGATTGACATCAATAAAACTTAACATGGGAAAAAAAACTACCAGAATGAATCCATTTTTGTAATTCTTGCTAATAATGATGACCTGAAATTCAAAGAATATAACACATAAAATCCCACAATATCAAAATAAAAACGAAAACATGGCAGAAAATAACTTGCAACTTACTTATCTTGGTTATCTCGGAATAAAACTTAGTATACAATTCACTGTTCAACGGTTTAGCGGACAATGGTGAATTCAGAAACTATCATATTAAAATAATGGATCAACACAACAGTCTCTAAAGCTTAATGGGCGGGTCAAAGAAACTGCCCTATTCACTAGAATATGAGAAAACTTGACTGAATCTATATAGGGAAGGCTGTAGGAATGATCTAAATGACTTTTCATGTTGTATTAACTATAGTGTCATTTTATCACACTTGTAGTTATTGCAACATAACAATAGTCATTGCCACACAAAATAGCCTGCTTAATTTAATATATATATTTGACTCTTGAAACACCAAACAGAAAGAACTTTTCGCTACTAATAAACTAGTGTTAAAATATTATGGAAAAACATTGGACAGACTATACAAAACTACAAAGAGAAGAATAATGATGATGAATTAGAATAAAATCCAATTATGCATTACCATTCAGATTTAGTCAATGCATAGTTTTTTAATAAATTAATTTTTATACTCACTTCAGAAAGAACTATAAAAGGTATCTTCTTAACAAAACCCCGAATTATTAATATTTTCCTGGGTGTTTGGGATTGCATTTGGCAAAATAAATTATGCAATCGCAAAACGGTGTTCTAAAACAGATACAAAAATTCTTTCAAAAGCGAAAATGTTAACCAAAAAAGATTCAAGTTTTAATATTGCTAGATTTGTGAAAATATTCAAAAAGACTATTTAAGATATTTATATGTGCATTATTTGGTTTTACATTAATAATAAACACCAATACCTAATTCTAACGAATTTAAATCAACTTAATGTACAACCAATTTATGCAAACGTGAAAAGAAAAATATAGGACACAAACTAATAACTAAGTTTGAGAAGTGTTTCGTTTTAGCCACTCAAAACATAAAAATTTCACGTCAATGGAACCCTATTGGAACTTTCAGCAGTTTGTATGATAAAACAAGTTAGAATGATTAAGTTGAAAACATCACTCAACTTTGATTACTATTTCATGATTTTGTGTATTCTCTCAGATGAAAAAACATGCAAAAGGGATAATCAGATAATCTCCTCTCAATTCCAAGCACTATCTTTATTTAGTTGACAAAAATAACCCAAAATAGTCCAACATTTATTTAATATTTTATTAGTTATTGTCAAAGATATTATTGTATTGGTGCTGGCCTTAAACTCATCACAAAACAAAAAAAAAATATCAAATAAAATAATTCCATCAAATTATTATTATAAAAATAGTAATAGAACATGCAAATGGATGAGGCAAGTTCATCGACAACTTCCCTTAATACACAAATAGTCAAAATAATAATAATAATACAAGAAACGTGTCACCCATACACTCAAATACTACAACACCAACACGTTCTTGAACCACGCGTAAGAAGCACGCGCTCTGAGCCGCGAGTAGCTTTACATTATTTAATTTATATTTTATTTATATTTTCATTTATATATGAACATATTCATTGTATTTATATAAAAACATAATAATAATAATAATCCGCAAAAAATCAGGCGGGATGGTCGTGACTAAAATAAAGAACCAGCTACGCGGTTCCCACATCCATAATACAAGGCATTAATTTTTAATTTATTTCTAAATTAAAACAACCAATATTAAATATTATTCCTTACAAGAGGGTATTTATTGTTACTAATTTAATGGGCAAGGCAAGATTTTTTTTTTGGGGTAACAAAAACAGTGAATGAATTAATTAGGCGGGCAATAAAAAGATTTCAAATGAATTTGAATTGGAATAATAAAACACAACTTAGAAAATGCCAAAAAGTATAAAATGATAAAAACAAAAAGAGGCATAATAATCATGTCTAAATAATTCCAAATATTTTTTGAACTTGGGTTTTACAATTTCTATATAATTGCTAGGAACTAGAAGACAGTAGATATTCTATGCAATAATTCTGATGATATAAAATTTATAAAACGTAAAACAAAAGCTTCCAAGTTAAAAACTTACATAAAACCAATTAAAAAAAAATTAAACAAAACTGAAGAACACATACAAAAAAAAAAAAAAAAAAAAAAAAAAGGCAAAAAAGTTAGATCGATGTAGTAACTGACGTGAAAAATATATATAGGTTTTTCATGTTCAAGTGTCACCGAGAGTTTCTTGATGAATATTAACAAGGAATATGAAGAAACTAAGCAAGAAAATGAAATAATATATAGCTGTTACTCTACAGATAAACACAAGTAATGAATATTGATATTTACCTTGTTCTTGATATATGATGAAGAGGATAATCAAGAATTCAGCATAGGAGAAGATGAAAATGGTGAAGGTGATTTGTTTGTATTGGGGAAAAAGGGGAGGCGTATAAGGTAGGTGTTATCACAACCCAGACACAGATAGTATGTACGTGTTTTAATGTGTGTGTGTTGTTTACTTTCTCACATGCTTCTTTTTGTCAACTACTAGTTGCCTTTTCAACCAATACCCTTTTTCCAACTATATTTTTTAATACCATGTTATTGCAAACCTTTTGGTGGCATGACCCGAGCAAAATCAACCAAAAACTAAACCTACATACCGAGCTGAAATGGGCCGAATCGAGAGTTTATTCGGTTTTGTTTTTGATTTTGTATAATTTATTTCGGTTTTTTACTTTATTCGGGTCAAAACATACCTATCCGGATCGAACTAACTAAACCGACCCAAACTAGCCTTATTTGGTTCAGTTTTGGTTTTATTCGGTTTGGTTCTCGGTTCACGTTTTACCCTTAATCGGTTTTTGAGTCGGGTTTGGTCGGTTCGAATCAGGTTTGAGCCATTGCTCGGCCCTACCTTTTGGTATAATGTCTACCATATATAGATTAAAAACACATATTTTAAAAACTCTCAAATGAAAACAGTAAAATTACTAATTTACCTATACTTTCTATTCATTCAACATTATACTTTACATCTATATATTTCCTTTCAATAGCTAAAAATAAGCTGAAAGTTTGACCCAATAAAGAATATCCATCAATGTCATACACAACATACGTAACCAGAATTTCGCAACTATAATTATTTGCCGCTTTAAACTTTCGCATAGTTAAAATTTGAATAAGATATTCTACAGTAATTACTAATAGTCGAAAGCATTGAAATCAAAATCAGGAACGAAATCAGGATTTAACAATAAAAAGGGTCGAGTTATATTTTCGAAATTAATAAAGTCATATAACTTAAATATAAAATGGCAAGTTTTATTGATCACACCCCCGAAAAATCGGGATTACAAACTTAAAATTTTAATAAGAAAAACAAATGACTAATAGAAAAATATTAGATGAAGACATTGTGCATGAAACGATAACAAACTTCTCTTAATTAATTTTTTGTCTAAAGGTTGGGGTTATTTACCTATAGTTATGTAACAATCTCAAAGTCTGGTAAAAGTGATATGTCTAATGGTTTAAATCTTTAAAAGGTTGATTTAGGGAAGCCAAATTTTATTTTTATTTTTTTTGTAAGGGTGGGGAAGGGGAGGAGACCGACTGAATAAGGGCTGAAAACTCGTCGGATCAAGTAAAAACAAGTTTTATAATATTGAATATATCACTAAAATTTCAATTCCTTAGTTGTAAGCCCTAGGAAGTGTACACTTATATGTGTGGTGAGTCATACGATTTTAAGTGTGTTTAGAGCAATGTTTTAAAAAGTGGGTCACCGGGTCACTGTGTCGCCGGTTCAATTGGTTCGAGCATCGAGTCAACTCAGTTTTTCATTTGTGTAGATTGCAATATTGGGTCACCGAACACTTGCAAAACCTTTAATATTTAATATTAAACATACATAAAACCTAAAAAATTCAATACCAATCACATAATAGGTTTATAAAACATATATTATATACAATACCAAACGCATACAATTCAAGGAGAATACAAGTTTTAAACCTAAAAACAACATTTTCTATTACCACAATCAATCCAAACGTATCACATATTTTGTAACATAAAATTGAAATAAAAATATCCAATACGGTCAACTTTGGTGAACCGTGTTGACTTGGGTCACATGAAACTCGACAGGTAAAACTTGGTTTTGAAGACTCAAAGAACCTGTTCATTTTGGCCCATTTTTTCTACCGAAAGTGATTCAATCTGTCGGATCGAACCAAGTTTCAAAACACTGGTATGGAGGTTAAACGATAATATGCAAGTTGACTATAAAGCTATAATTGTATACATGTAAACATGTAATATTCTATCAAAATACAATGTCTAGACGTGCACATAAGGCTTGCAATGTATCAGATATGGATTACTGAAAGTCATATTCACGTCTATATTCACTTTTTTTTTTATTATTATTATCCATATACACATTCATGTAAGACTAGCCACAATAGTGACCATTACTTTTACATCCTCCGTTAGCGTCATATCACCATTCAACACATCACATCATCACCAATATCTTCACATTTATCTTAATGATCATGAGAGCATAGGGTGTGGTCATATTTTGGCTCGCTATTCTGACGTGGCTTGCCAAATGGCAACGCCATTTGCCGCCACTGCACCAAAACCATCGGTTGCCATTTCCCAAGTGAACCAACTAACCTCACGCCATTTGCTACTTTTTCTCTCTTTTTTGGTTTATTTGTGTTGTGTTTTTGTGAAGTGTGTGTGTTTGCAGCGAAGAAGTGTATGCGTGTGTTTGCAACGAAGGTGGAGTGGAACAAGATGATGACAATTTATTTTTATATTAAACCTTTATAAATATAGAAATTTCAAATTAACCTTGTAAGTGAGAAACTTTACATATTTCTTCTAAATATGCATATAAAAATTAATTGTGTAATTAGTTGATATTAAATAATTGGTGTAATTTTTATTTTTATTTAATGATTGAAAATTAATTATTTGAAAAAGTAGAAAAAAATGATCGGGCCCAAAAACTAGCAACAGATTGAGCAACTACAGGAGGAGGTATTTTGATGTGTGAATGTTTTATGTGAAATGCTGAGGTAACGCTGATTTGGCGAAACGGCATGCCACCACACCGTATGCTCTCAGCATTAAAAATACATAATTTATACAAACATACCTCACAAAATACTTCACACACACTGCAAAATAATAATAATAATAATAATAATAATAATAATAATAATAATAATAATAATAATAATAATAATAATAATAATAATAATAATGTGAGGGTGGTCGCCATTAAGTGCAAACAAATAAAGGTGATGAGGGTGAGTTTTATGGTAGATGGCGTGTGACCATGGAGGCGAGGGTGAGACCTCATCCTCCATTGTGTCAACTCTAAGATCTTTGCATCAATCTAAATCTATCTCGGTTGGATTGATCAGGTATGTTAGTGCAAATATTACAATCTTTAAAATAAGAGGTCTCCTATGTTTTAATGATGCGAACATGTAACTTGTACTACATAACGTACAATGCGCAAGTTACTCGTAACCACAATCATCAATACATACATGTATCAACACCTCGTGACATCTCGAGTTCTCTCATGCCTCGAGACAAGTTAAACTATGTTTGTTATGCTGCATTATGATCAAACCATTTAACAAATCATTGAGAATGTTTAAAATGCGTTTTAGAGTCACAATGTATTTACAGTTCAATCATTCTCTTTCAAACCTCATTTTATATTTCATACAAGGTATGAACACATTTTTACAAACTAGCCCAACAACCAAAATTGCATTTAGTTCATATACATACTTTCATCATCTTG
Organism: Artemisia annua; assembly: GCA_014162995.1. Taxonomy (NCBI): domain Eukaryota; kingdom Viridiplantae; phylum Streptophyta; class Magnoliopsida; order Asterales; family Asteraceae; genus Artemisia; species Artemisia annua. Next base: position 6,188 of record LBNU01011084.1, read on the forward strand.
TAAAATCTCTTTTTCATACATATTACATTAAACATTTGCATCACTACATAAATCATTGCATGACCTTTTTATAAACATACATATTAGTTTATTTTTGGTTCTGCGAAAATTACCTACCATCACTAGAATACAGCCCACATATTGATGGTCTCTTCCTCTAGTAAAACATGGCTGCTAACATTATACTAAGTTAAACCCACAAAATCGGTGAAACAATAACAGTCACACAAAAATGTAAATGACAGAATGCATTTTAACCCCTAACATTTTTAACACTCTAAGCAACGACTGATGCAAAAGTAAACAACATTTAAAGAATACATCACAACCTCTTACATTGTCGAAACATTTACGACAACAAGTTACCCGAAGTGCATAGAACCAACAGTTATAAGCACATATTAACCTTTAAAAGATAGGTAAAAATTTAAACAACTAGTAACACATAACCCTAAATCCACCAAATAGCATACAGTGAACACACAACTTATTTAAACAAACAAAGACACATATTCATAAATCTAATAAACAACATAGAATGAAGACACAACTTATGGCCATGCAACATAGTCTAAAAGCTGTATAAAATCCGCACCTAGGAACACATATGAGCCTTTAAAAGCTACGCCAACGTTTAAAAAAAAAAATAAATGACCACAAAGTCAGCCAAAATTTCATGCATTAACCAAAATAACAAAAACTAAAATATACATAAAATTACAATATCCCCACCATCTCTAAAAAACAACAAAAAACCAACAAACCAACAAATTAATCGACTAATTAAAATTTCCAATTAACATTGCAATTTAAAAAACCCCCAAGAATTTGTTTTGAAAGAAAAATCATAAACCAAACCAACAAAAACGACGCTATAATAAACATATGATATAAACTTATAATTAAACAGGAACCTCCTACAAGCAATTGAAGCTTTGCATCCAATTTTAATTGAAGCTATGATCACTACATAGGTAAATGTATAATAGAGTAATAAACACCTATGATCACTACATATCGACGTAGTTAATTACAATAACTAAGTCTTAATTTTTACATTTTCGATGTATATATAATATCATTTCGGATAGTAATTGGATTGTCTATGGATGACAAATCGTCATCCATATCTGATCCAATAAATATCATATTCATCTATGTATCTGTTACTCATCCATTTACTACATCCATATATATATATATATATCTGCTAATATAAACACATAGATATTGAAGGATACCAGAGTTTCATTGATTAATGATAATACCGAATAATACATATATAGAGTGTAAACCCTATCAAAATAAGACTCGGGCCTTAGCGTATACAAAATACAATGTTCTACTCTAAGTATATGACTAACACTCCCCCACAATTTGAGTGGGAGGACACCAGACAATCAAGCTGGTAAGAAACTCCTCAAACAAAATGGAAGGTAAGCCTTTGGTGAAAATACCCGCTTACTGATAACGTGAGGGAACATGAAGAACTGTAACTTGACCAGCAGCAACTAGATCCCGAACAAAGTGAATATCAATCTCTATATGCTTCGTACGTTGATGCTGAACCTGATTAGAAGACACATATACAACACTGACATTATCACAGTAAACAAGTGTAGCGGAAGACAACGAAGTATGCAGCTCACGAAGTAGGTTCCTTAACCAATAGGTCTCAGCAACAGCAATGGCATAAATAGTTAAATCAGCAAATTTCAAGTTACGTAATTCCGCCTTCAATGCAATGGAATGTGTACGCTTATTATCCTGAAAAATAGAAGCAAGAAATGCTCATGCATCCTTAGCCGTTTGAGGGTCTTGAACAATAAGACCAGATTGAAGGGTGGGAGATATGGTGATATAAATCCAGGAAAGTAAAATGGTATCAATCTTCATCCATTCCCCATCTTTAGAATGTGTGGTACTCGACGAAGCAACGGTAGCACCCAAAATATGTTCCAACAACCCATATCCTCGACATAAGCTCTTAAAGAAGTAAACCCACGATGTATAATTCATCTTATCCACATCTAGTTTGACAGGAACAAGGTTGCTTAAGTTATGAATAATCACAAGCTTATCAGAAAGAAGAATAACATGTGGGGGTGGCGCATCATTATTCATGATGAAGCAGGAAGGTGCAATGCTGTAGGGTTTAGAATTTTATTTGTTTGGAGACAAAAAAACGTACACATCAACAGGAATAGTGGATGTTTAGGGTTTAGGAGTGTGGAGAAAGTAAACTGTAATAGTGGAGAATCAGAAAACTCAAATAGCAGGTAAACAAAAAACACCAAAATTGTAAAGTAATGTCGACTGGTGAATAATCACACCAACGATCGACCTAAAACAATAATGAAACACAACGACTGGTTTTCAGATAAAACCAACGATCGTCCTAACCGGTAAACACATCGACCGGTTATCAACAACCAATGATCGACTTAATGGATACTGAAAAGAAAACTGGAAAAAAATATGGTTTGTGGATCGATTTAGTGATTAGGCTCGATACCATGAAGGATAACAAAGTTTCACTGATTAATGATAATACCGAATAATACATATATAGAGTGTAAACCCTATTAAATAAGGCTCGGGCTTTAGCCCATACAAAATACAATGGGCTACTCTAAGTATACGACTAACAGATATGACATAAAAACTTAAAGTCTTATACAACCAAAACATTAGTTAACCTGCTATAAGCCTTTGGATTTGAAATGCTTAAAGTTTGGAGGTAAAACCATTTTTAAGTTATTGGTATGACTTAAAAACATTATACAATGTTCATAAAAACGAATAATAAGTTATTACGGAGTACATTTTTTATATTTATATTTACGCAAAATCATTTTGGATGGTTATTGATCCATGGGTGGATATCCATTTGGCCCATTTATTGCCATTCCTATGTGTATATCTTGCATGGACATGCATCGACATGGTGCTTATTTAAGTTTGTGTGTAGACGTAACAAGGAGCTCAAATTATTATTTGAGTTTGTGTGTAGACACTCCACAATAAACTTTGTCTCGACTCTCCATTGCCCACTGAAGCTTTCATCTCTATTAAAAGATAGAAGCCACAATAAATCAACACTTGATTTTGACACTTCGTGTTTTCTCACCTATATCTCTTGAAGACCACAAACTGCAAGCCAAACGAAGTCGTAATCCTCCAAAACATGATAGAAGTGTTTAACATACAAGGTTTCAATCACATGGAAAATATGACCAGGCCAATCATGTATAAATGTCGACATGTCGTCCATTTATAAACTTTTCATCATAAACATGAAATTGTAACTACAAGCGTGTGTATTATTTTAAACAAGCACAAAATAGCATCAATGTATTAGGTAATACACTGACGAATATCGTTTTCTACTCGATAGCTAAGGTTGCAAATTTGTGGACGAACTCAAGCTGGCTAGACTCAAGAGTGTTAAGCTAGCTCAGCGAGTCTTCATGATGTACGCTGATAAGCATTTGATACGAGTTCTTACAAACCAAAAGACGAATCTATCGTATGCTTTTATCTCAACTTTGAATCCAATAAAAAGTAGATAAATCAAGTTATCAAGGTCAAATACAATTTAGACATGAGTTATTTGTCACTCGACAAAACTGGTGTAAATTAAAGTTAAGAAATATTTCATTCTTTTTGACTTTATATAGTCAAATGTGACGGAAAAAAAAGTTTGTAAGTAAACAAGGTGACACGCGCCAATTGTCTTTGTTTCAGTCGGTCACATTAAACAACATAGACACGTTCAAGGGTCATAACACAATCAACTTGGGGTCCACAACTTATATATCTTTTTTACTTCTTGAATTGGTTATGACTTGTGAGATATTATATGCATAAGAACTACACAAATTTATGTTTTTTTATGTTAACATAAATCTAAGTATAAAGATAATACTATTTACTCGCTATTACGTTGTTTACCAGGCCGATCACATCGATTAGATGAACATATGTGTTTACGTGATTTGTGTTAACATGAGCTACTACGACCTGCCAAACAAAATAACAACACACATTCAAACTCTAACATACTAATACATTAAAGACAACACCACCAGCCGAGCCACGAATTTTTCAGAGTGGGCCGCCAGTTATGAACTCCATATAACTTTCTCGATTCCAAGATAACTTNCATTTAAACTTCGGTTTTTCATTTGACCCGGTTGAGTCGTCAGTTTATCGCGCCATCGATTCAACCATCGAGTTAAACCAACTTTATTCATATTTATACTTTGGCCATCTTCAATATATAGTGTTGCATGTCATGCTTTATCCGATTTCACTCATGCATACGCAGAGCCGTCTCGTTAAATTTGGAGGCCCTATGCAAATATTTGGATGTAAGCCTTGATTTAAAAAAAAATGTTTCTATAGGAACGGCTAATGCTAATTTGGTTCTACATAATATTATATAATTCTTTTAATAGCAACTTATATGTTTTATAAACTTTTTGTAATAAAAGAAGTTGAATAAAAAAAATGGTCTTGTTTTGGTCTTGTAACCTAGGATCGTAAGCCTGATATCAAGTATTTCTTGTTAGGGTTAAATTTATAATCTAAAAAAGTCATAGGAGCTAAACTGAAAATTTACATAATATTAGAGTCGTAGAAAAACAATACAGTGGTCCTGTACCCTTTTACAAAATAAAAACAAATGGGTCATTGCAAACTAACTCCATTAATACCCCCACAACAAAAGCTCTATTATTTAGTTTGTCTTCAATAGCAAGTTTATAATCATTTCAAACGCATATTACACATCAGAAATGCCAGTTACTTGGATAAAATCATCCAAAAATACGGCGGATGAAATTTACTTTGTTCGTACTTTGTCTTTAAACGATTCGATCAAATCCAATGGCTTATAATGTCCCAACTTGAGTCAAGTTGTACTTCTCAACTTGAGATGATCTCATCCCATATGTGCGGTGATTTGCACACTCCCACAAGGTGAAAATAAGTAAAAATGATTTGAGGTTATAAATGTTATGACACTCATAATTTGAATGTGTCAATCAATTGTGGGAGTGTGCAAATCACTTCCCATCCTATATCTATAATACTATTAAAAGGCAAAAACAATCAACCCATAAATGTCATTTATAACAAGTTATAATTGATAGGTGTCTCTTGAATCACAAATAAGATAGGAAGGTGTCGTGAGTAGCATGAGTTCCTCATTCGGGCCCCACGGGGTGCCACATCATCTTAACAAACCTCCCCTTACAACCCCCTTCACTCACAACTAACTACAACTTACTCATTTGGGCCCCACCACTTACAACTTTTTTTTTATTCAAAATATCAAATAAACTAAATTCATTTAATTAAAATTAAAATTACATTAACACATAAATAAAAATAACATTACGGAAAGAAAGCGTTACGGAAAAAAAATTACGGGAATAAAAAAAACAACACATTTTACTCGTTATCGGAATCGTCATCGGCATGTTCATACTTCTTCATTATTTTTGCTTGTCTTTTTCGGATGATAGCCGCTTTTGCCGGGTCATCCGTCAAGTCGGGATTTATTAGTAGAAACTTCATTTCCTTCATCTCCAACGCCTTTAATTCCTTCATCCTTCGAGCTTCGTTCGCGGCTATGTCACTGTCGGCTTTTGCTTGATATTTTGAGGATAATTGTTCCGAAAAGCTACTTGATTGACTACCACCGGAGCTTGCTACATCCGATGTGGAAGTTGACTTTTGTTTCTTTGAATTTCGACTCTTTCTCTCCGGACGAGGATGCTTGTCAGGGCCAAATAAATCCTCAAGACATGTAATGTCAATAGGATCCTCGGCTTCCCATTTAGGGTACTTTCGCAAAATCTCCCAAACGTGGACATACACGAAGCTTTTACTTCCAAAGCGTTGTTCAAAGTTGAGCTTCGCGTTTTCGAGATGATCATGGTCGTTCTCACCGCTTTTACGCTGTAAATGTTTATAAACAGCGTTGAACTTTTGACAATCTCCGTTAAGCCTTGTCCATTTGCCCGTGAGCATATTCTTTCTTCGAGGCTCGTTATCATTACGAGCATTGAACGTGTCAACAATTTGGTTCCAAAAGTGCTCATCGGAACGGTCGTTTCCTATGTCTTTATCTTGAGAAACCTCTAACCATATTTCTGCAAGCAACTTTTCTTCATCCCTACTCCACTTCCTAACCACACGCGTACCTACATCTTCAAACTCATCGTCATCATCAGCGTCCAAGTTGACGACATTTTTTGCTTTTTTTGCCTTTTTTTCCTTTGCCTTTAACCGGCTCACGTGGTTGCGGGACTTTAAATTGTGCATCCGACGGTTGTGTTTCAACGTATTGTTGTGGTTGTGACGAAGGAAACTGTTGGGAATTATATTTATTGATTTGATGATACAAAACAAGAAGAATGAAACATGAGGGACTTAATGTGACAAAAGATAAAGAAAAAGATGGAAGATAAAGATTAGGAAAGTATTTGTTTCTTAATACAATTCGTAGTCTTTTGTAACCCTAATATCTCTCTATATAAAGAGACATAGGGCGTAGGTTTTTAATGTGTATGTCTTCCATAATGTAGTCGACTAAAAGGTGTGTGTGTGTAACCTAGGCGTAGAAGATAAACGCCCAGGGTTTATTAATGTTTAGTTAGTGTTAGTTGGTTAGTCAGCCTCAAGGTCGTTCTACCTTGATCAAGTAGAATTGGGGTTGTAAATGTTTATATGTTAGAGATGATAATGAAAAACCTTGTTGATAACATTGATGTTCTTATTTATTANGGTTTGACGAACCCCCGTAATTTTGCGGAGTTGATGTGAGAAGGTTCGTGAAATACCCGGCTTCGTTAGGATTTTAAGACATTTTTTTTTTTGTTGCAGAATTTTTTTTGTAGCTAAAGTTGGTATGTATCAAAACTTATGAAATGTTCACATATATATACACACTGCCCAGCCATTTTGCAAAACGAAAAATAAAAAAAATAAAAAAAAATAAAAAATAAATAAAAAAAAGGAGAAACGGTAATATTACCGTTGCTGGGCCCCACCTCGTCAGAAACTCACCCTCGTCGTGCAGGTGAGGAGTTCCTCGTTGGCGAAGGATGGCGAACCTCATGGGGTGTGGTGGCGAGCGAAAACAAGATGCCAGCGTGGCTTGGCGAGATTTGGCGAGGGCCACACCTTCCCCTCTAACTCTCAAAATTAAGCAAATATAATATATATGTACCAACATTGTTTATAATTTTTCTTTGTTTTATCAAAATTTAACAATGTCAGTCATCATCACTTCAACTTTTCAATCAAATTTAAAACTTTCCAAATCACAATATCTTTGTACAACCCAACACATTTTTTGCGTGTGGTAGTGACTGAGAAATGAAAAGACAAGGATTCGTTAGTTTTAGAGGAAATAAAAAGTTTATGTGGATTAAAATGAGGAAAAGATATGAACAAAGGTCAAAACTCGGCAAGGTTTATCAAACCGGGTCCAACTGTGTTAAGAAAAACAACCGGTTTAATTCGCTTCTCAACCAAGCAATAGCACAACCACGTCAGGTCCCGTCTACGAACTGACTGTTTGAACCGATCAGACGGACCTGATTTTAAAATCTTCAAAGTAAGTAATTAGGAAATGCTATGACTAGAGTAGAAATCTGAGTTGAGTTTAGTTGAAGTTTGGTAGAGCTCACTTCAACAATATTATGATCTCGGCTTGATAGATGGACGGCAAATTTGAATTTAGTTCGAGCTCGATTATGCCCCCTAACTGCTAGTAAGTAGTAAATGTGACATACCATTTTTTTTTAAAGAGTTTAACAGATATTAATAGAAGGAGCATTCTTGAAAATCAGAAAACGTTATTACCTGTAATTAAGAAAAGTTGGCCAATGCCGTTTGGAAACTGGACCTTTTCTCGTGTAGTTCACGTTACATACTTACATGGAGTATAACTTATCGTACTTTTGTTATGGGAATGTCTAACCAATGCCCTAAGAGCATTGGCTAAGACTTGTCATTTTGTGACTTTTTATGCGGGTCCATGTTACTTTTTTAATAAAAATTATTATTTATGTGTCCTTTTTATGCTTTTGAGTGGGGTTCTTGCACAAAAAGACAAGTCTTATCCAATGCCCATAGGGCATTGGTTAGACATTCCCGTTTGTTATTTATATGTTTTCATATTTGTTTTTCCTAATGCGCTTGTGGACCTGATTTCCTTTTCTAGATTTATGACCCTTTTATATCATCCATCCATAAAAAGCAATATTTGGTCACGTACCCTACCTACAGTACCTAACTCAATGATTTCCTTTTGTATCATGCTACATTGCTACTCGATGTGTAAAATATAATTTTTGTGGTCACCCCGATCACGTCAACGTCACCTCAACTTTCTCTCTTAAATACTAAACCTCAACCATAATTTGCAAATAAAAACGGACACAACCACAAACAAAAAAAAAAAAAGGACAAACGGTAATATTATCGTTGATGGGGTCCACATCGTCAGACATTCACCCTCGTCGTGCAGGTGAGGAGATACCACTTGGCGAGCTCTGGCGAAGGGCATGTGGTGTGGTGGCGAGCGAAAACGAGAAGCCAGCGTGGCTTGGCGAGGGTTGGCGGGGGCCACACCTTCCTCTCTTATGAAGATACAGGTTCAAGCAATTAACTATGACTTAATATGGAAAATTCTTCTGAAAATGTCTTTTATTTTTTGTGATTGAAGCACGAGTTAAGTCACACGATGCAAAAGACGTGCATCACACGAGGGAAGTTAAGAGGGACAACTGCGAGATCAATCACATATACTATAAGTTACTGATCTTTCTATTCAAATAAACATACGTGCATGCGATACAAATCTTATAGGGCTAATGACACCAAAATGTATCATAGTTGTCACTTATTCCTTGTATATGTATCGAACAATTTTTTTTTGGCTATTCTGTGCACTAAACTTGTTTTTTTTGGCATTTTTGTGTACTTTATGACTATTTTGCCCCTCCCATTTTAATAAAATGAGGGGCAAAATGGTCATAAAGTACACAAAAATGCTCAAAAAATCAAGTTTAGTACACATAATAGCAAAAAAATTGTTCGATACATATAAAAAGAAATGATGACGACTATGATTTAGTGGAATCAAAAGCATATGGATCAAACGCTTTTGCGCTAAGAAAAAGTAAAAGTACCGAAAGACTAGCAAGTAAAAGCTTGATGCAACATCTTCAAATTTTGTGTTTTATTACTAAATGGATTCAGATTAAATAAAAATACGAATCCAGACAAATTCAATTAAACAAACACATGTCAAGCATTTAAGAAAGTAAACACGAAAAATAAATATCAGTTTTGGTAATCAGTCGACAGAATGACCGGCAAAAAAAATACAAATTTGTGAGTTATGATGTCCTTATCAATTGAATTTCTTGGTTAAGGTCACAAATGTCTCAACTTTAATTTAAACAAATATAATGATGCACATACTAAAGGACACAAAATAAAACCCGGACTAAGCCACACAATACCATACTATAAAAGTAAAAACCATAATTTTGCTATGAATATATGGTAGAGTGTATAAGTACGTATTCAGTATGATTTCTATTCGTTGCGCAAGGTTTTCCTGAGTTTTCAGTCCCCTAACCATATGCCAAAATAAATCAAAGAGTGTATGTCCTAAAAGCACTTGAATTAAGAGATCAATATTAAACATTCTAAGGAACTTTATTTAAGAGATAAAAATGTTGTTGAAAAGGAAAATCAATGATCAAAACTACACATTCTGCCGCGATCCAAACTCAGTTGTTACCAAAGGTAAAATAAACCACTAAAGTAAAAACATGTAACAAAATCCACTTGGCTTTCTCAATTTCAGCTTACAAAGACTATGTCCAAGCCTTTCCGCACGAGCCACGAAACTAGTATTGTCATACACATTCGTACCAATTACACTACAAGACGAAACATACAGGTTATAATGTTAGAAATCAGTTGTGCACAAACGGATACATCTAAAATGGAAAGCTGTACCATCGCCTAAATGGGTCGATTTGTGTTATATTAACAAGCCAAATAGGTATATTAAAAACATATATTCTAATGGAAACATGTCAGACAGATTAATAGTCACCCAAATTGTATGCGTTTCAAAATGCTTGAAAACTCCTTAATACTTTATATATTAGAGGTTATACTATTTTGTAATAATGCTATACATCGGAAGTCAAACTTTTATTTATTCTAGTGTTGTCTTGGAGTCTCCAAGTTTCAGTCGAATAGGGTTTTAAACAAATAAACTTACTGCAATACCTATGCTTTCTATATAGAATAAATAACCAGAACTTCAATATAAACCAAGAGAATTTTGTAAATCTATGTAATAGCTATGTCGTTGATAAAATTTTTTTTGTGGCAAGATTGAGTTATCAGATATTGCAGGTCAGTTGTATACGTAATTATGAAAGGGCTGAATAAAACTAAAAAGAAAACAGACATACCTTATTGCAGCTAATAAACACTTCACCACTATGCTTCACAAGAGAAGTGTTTTGGCTATCACAATAATAGCAGATGACATACTTATCTGTAATGATAAACTTATCAGCAAATGTCGTATACAATAGAGGGGATGAAATAAATGGAGATGAAATCATTGAAGAGTTTTGGAAACTTACCGGCGTATCGCATCAGAATCTCTTCAAGGTTTTTGGGTACAAATCTTCCATTGAGTTTCAATTTATGATAGTTATCAAGTGACCCAGTCGTACGCAATTCTGCCTCCAAGAAACTCATAACATGCTCTGGCCTCCTGTGCATGCTGTTTAAAATAGCCAGTGAGCATTTTAGCAACCATCAAATTCTAAAATTATCAAAAAGTAAAAACTAGAGGCCCGACAACAGACTAAAGGGGAAAAAAAAGTATTTTATAGTATGGGTCTGAGCACAGGTGGGTTGAACTCCAAAGCTTTGCCAATCTTTAAAAGAAGATCGATGCAGAAGACAATCGTTGTGTTAATTATGATTAACAAAAACAACATGAGACACCAATAACCAAAGTCCTCAAATATAGACTAATTGTTTTACTGATTTGACACATTCCCCTTTCAGCTAGTTTGTTTGATGCTACCAATTTAATATGAAACACAACCCAAATCGGTTTATTCACAAGTGAATGGGTTAAAGCTCCCGCATCTAACTAAAGAAATGGATATGGTGGAAATGTTCATAAAGCATGACATACGATAGGCAAAGGTCTGCAAAATTCACAATGACAGTTTTTTTAATTCCTTCATGACGAACCCGTGGTGGGCTAATATCTCTTCTTTCAACAGGACGAGCACGCTGAACAAAGCAAATAAATAACCAAAAAACAGTATTAACAAAATGAGCAGAAACTTTTTAAATTAAATTCATGTTGTCATTTGGTGAATATATCTGTACTTTCAAATATTATATACCCGTGCATAGTAGTACGCCATTTTTAATAATCAAGTATGAAGAATCTGCAATTCTAAGCTTTCCTGGTCAACAGAAAACAGAAAAAAAATAATACTATTAGAACTTCATGACATGGTTAAAGAAACTACAATCGTCCTTGGTTATAATCCAAACACTGATCACATAATAAAACAACTACTATTATCGACGTATGCTTCCCCACATACGTGGTGTTAATAACCATTAAAGTGTATGTGATGCTCAAAGAATCCACAAGGCCACAAAACATTTAGGCAACAACATGGTGACTACATGCAATCATCAAATAATACAAGCATCTAATTATATGTTACAAATTCAATCTAAACTGATTTTTGTAATGTACAAAAGTAGTGCTAGCTTATTCCAATCACATATAATTAGATAAGCAAACACTGGGAAAACTGCTTGTTTGTAGTACTAAAAGGCAAGCAATAAAATCCTAAATTAACACAAAACTTCAGACATAAAATAATTAATGAAAATAATTTCTTATTTCACATTACATGAGTACTTTTAAGATGATCATTTACTTTGGGAGTTTACAAAATAAGAAGTATATTCTTATTTAGAATATACGACTTATTATAAAGTGTTTATGTTAGCTAATTATCAGCTGATCTAATAATGCTTTTTCAAACAAACTAGTCCATTAATTATAGCGTATTTAAACACTCAAAAGCTTTAATTCTTTAAATATATAACCCTAACGAAAACCAACCCACTGTTGGCCAAACCATTCGTTAACATACAAAACGATGATAAACAAAACAGAAAGTTTGATATCAAACCCTTAAATATATGCATGCAAGTGCACATACTAATATTAACGGAGAATAGAATGTGATTTAACTAAGATGGAATAAACAGCAGATGTTAAAGCAGTTGAAAATTAAGAAAGTGAATAGATTAACTATACCTTAAAATCGCAATTTTTTTATTTATTTTATTATTATTTTTTTAATCGAAGATATATTGATTGATATTTAGGTTTGTATATATGAGCTGAGGTTTAATTTATTGAGGCTCTGTGTATATATAGTGGATATTGATGAGATAATTATGTGATACCTTGCCATGCAAGTCAAGGATTTAACAGACTTGTTTGATTAGATTTAGAAAACAAATGTGTTACAAGTTTAGAAACAATTTCTTTTGCGTAAATAATATGTTTAAAGCATTATTTACTTATATTTTGGATAGATCATAATAAGTTTTATTTTTAATTTAATTTCCTTTCGATATATGCTTTCCATATAATGTATAATATAATAATATTGAAGTAATACTACTTTAGTTACATATTTAAATTAATATTACCCAGTGTTGCAAAAAAAGTCTACAAGGCCGATTAATCACCGCCTAGGCGCTACAAGGCCACCAACCTTGCCGATTTATGTAATTGGGTCTAACAAATAGGTCAACCATGGTCAACGACGATCAATGTCGGTCAATGGTGGTCAAACTTGCCGGAAACCTACAAATCTTGTTGGAAGTACCCAAAACTCATTATAAACTTATTTTGATCACTTATAGTAACTGTTTAAACCTATTACCTATTGTGTTTTAGAAAAAATCTTTACCTAAAACTCGCCGAAAATACCTAAAACTTGCCGGAAATACCCAAAATTTGCCAGAAACGCTAATCCGATTAATCACCGATTAATCCCGCCTAGACCGATTACAAGCTACAAGGTGGTCGACCGCCTCACTACCGATTCATGATTTTTGCAACCTTGATATTACCACTAGAAAACAATTTTTCCTGTTCATTACTAATATTTTTTATTTTTTATTTTTCTTATTATTATTTTTTTGGAAAAATAATGCATGTTCAAATAAAAAACATCCGAGGGAAACCAACATACAAAACAGAGACATCTAAGGTGGAAGTATCTACAAAAATCGGACTCGAATTAATCCACAACCTTTTGATTTAAAGACCATTCACATATTGCTATGTCACAAGATCTTTTGATTTACTGAAGTGATTTCCTTGACGAGTTCTGGTTTTTGAACACATGCAATGCATGTAAAAAAAAAAAATAATAATAATAATAAAAAAAAGAAAAGAAAAAAAGACCGCAATTACGACAATAGCCATTAGGGGTGCAATTTGGTTAGGAGGATAAACCTATACATTAATCAAAGTTTATCTTATAAGGGCACCGGTTGATCTCTGTGATTAATTAATTAATTCCAATGAATGAATTCATACGATAAAAATAATAGGGCAAATGGCACAAAAAGGCACTCAACGTAGGGTCTATTTCCAATCAAGGTANCCGTCCTCTACCACCACCAACCGTTGCCATTTCATGCATCCACCACCACCATTTACCAATAAGCCCATTACAAAAAGCATCATCTCTTGTCTCTATAGTCTTACTCTGTTAAAGCATCGCTAAATGATCTAGCAAGCACCCTCCACCTTGCTGCTCTGATTGTGAAGCATTACCTGAAGATTTCAGATTCACGTCAACAATGTCTTCTTGTTTTGTATAGGAAAGAGTCTCCATTCCCAGCAAGGCAGCAGCAATCTTTCGAAATAAGGGCTATAAAGATATGAAATATTCGCGGTGAGAGAATGTACAACATTGAGGTCAAGCATGCAAATACTCAACTATTTAGTTGGAACCAATTAATTGAACTCTGGGAGGGGAAAAAAAAAAGAAAAACTTGATAACTCATCAACCTTGATAACAGGTATTACTAGAAATAGAGTAAGAAATTATTTATTTATTTATTTAAAAAGAGGTTCATAATACTTTCATTTGGAACATAGTAGAGTTGACGGTATAGCAAATATGCATCTCCTTCTTCATTCTTCAATAGAAACTTGCCTGTTTTATCATACAAATCAGTGTTAACTAGTAACAGGGNCCAATGTTTTTAAGTTCTCCCTCCCAAAATTTTATAGCAAAAAAGCAGATGTGGTCTCCTAACACTTAGAAAAAAAAAGTTAACACACACTCTCCTCCCACAGATCTGGTCTCTTCTATCTCCTCCAACACTCTCTTCTATCATCACTACCACCGCCCACACACGCGCCACCACCAACACACTCTCCTCAGTACACTTGCACCACTGTGCACACCGTCGGCTCTCCTCCTCCACCACCGCCGGCTCTCCTCTTTTCTTCCTCTCTTTAGGTAATCTTCTGTTCTTCTTTCTTTAGGTAGTTTGTTATCTATATTGATTTTTGTTATTTATTTTGATTCTTGCTAAGTTTTATGTTTGTGTTTAAGGGTTTTCAGGCGAGACCGCCGCGACCTCACCCGAGACCTAACCGACGTCCCACACCTCAACCGAGACCAGGCATGACTTCATTTATTATTGTGTTTATGCGTTAGTCAAGGTTTTTGTGAAAATGTTAAAATATGAAAATGAGGCATATTTATGTAAAGATAGTTATGACTTATGTGCAGCATTTGATATGAACCAATGATTGTGTAAAACTTGATATGGTTTCAGCTACTTTGCCGTTGTATCCGGGTTAATTTAGGGTTATTTATGTTTAGGGGGTGTTTATTTAAGCTTATTTTTGCGGTCACCAGCTTATGTGGTTTCGGTTTATGTTTCATACTGTCAGTGTTTGTATTGTCAAATGTCAACATAGTGGTGATTAATGCATATTAAGTTTGTCATGATCTTCCAAAAGGGGCATGGCCAGGACGAGAAAATATTCGGTCAAATATGTTTATTGACCATCTTATCATGAATTCGAAAGATTCAACTTTGTTAAAGTTATTTAGATGAGATGTAGAAATGAGTTTAGTCAAGTGTGTATTTCACAAAAACAACTCGTGGATGAAATTAAAAGAAACAAGTCTGATTCAGGTTTGCATTAGCAGTTAGTAGACATGTACGACGGATGGATGATGCGTTACAGACTTAGAGTAACATCATAGGATTGATACTCATAAGTAGTTGAGTGAACAACTTTGAACAAAAGTTTTTTTTAATAATTGTAGTCTCTTCAGAAACATTAGTTCCTAGATTAGTAACTCATGGTGATTAACAGTTACTGTATTGTGCTTACAATTGATTTAACTGATTAACCGAGAGTTCTAAACACGGTTGTATCTGTACCAGGTTATTGGCCTTAATTGCTCGCTCAGAGGACAACGCACAAGATCTACTAATAGAATTGGTTTATCAGATCTAGGAGGACCTGAAATCTCATTATCAGATATAAGTGAATAAGTGATTGCATCAAGGTATCTAAAAAGAATACTATTTGCAGCTGCTCATGGTTTTGAATAAGGAATTCAACTTATTATAAATCCTCGTTTCATCTAGCATAGGGTCATACTACTAGGCCAAAGGCTGTACACTTAGCTTGGTTGTCCACTTAGCTAGGCTGAAGCTTGAAAACATACATATCATACAAATAAGGAATATATTTGTTAATTTGTTTCAATACATCAAAGGCTCACTTCATATATTGGGCAACTATGTGGTTCTTCTAGTATTTTCATCTATTGACTATAGTGTAGTTTAATAACGGTTATTGTTTATTTTTGATACTATGTGCAGGATGTTTATGAGAGAAGTATATCTTCTACAATCTCTGGGGTAGTTCATGGTCTAAACACGACTGTCTTTGCGTATGGCCTATGTCATGAATTGGCAATTAAGGTTAAACAATCCTTCTCGCACTTGCTATTCTCTTGAACATAATTGTTTTGCCATGTCCTCTTTAACTTTGAAATCACCTGATCGAAAAGGACATGGCTATAAAAAATAGTCATTATTTATTTTCCAAGTTTTTCTGAATATCGTGTTTCAATTTGTTTGTTTAGTAGGATTATGTTGCAAGAAGATGGTATGTGGCTCCTACGCTATGCGGATGGTTTTATTAAAAAGGTATAGCCCGTGAGGTAGCGTGAGCACACAATATACGCACGTATCTTACACATGATTCTCAGTCCAATGGTAGCAGTGAGAAAGCTGCTCCTTTTACATTGCGTGAAGGTGAATGGCCTTTAACAGTAAGTAAAACTCATTTGCAACTAGCTGGTTTAGACTTGGCTGTGTATTTTTAATGAAATACATTTTAGTGCTGAGCTGCTATATAGTGTCACAAAACTGGTGTGGTTTGCTTAATTAGCAATGAATGTAGAGGATGTAAGTTTCAAATGTAGATCAATGATTTATTAGGATAGACGTATGATAGTCATTTCTGTAGTTATTTCACAATTAGAAGGGGAATAATTGGATAAAGCGGCAAGTATTTCCATCCAACTTCTGTAAATTTATAAAAGAAACAGTTAACCATGTGGACTCTTGCATCATAAACATTGTGTTCTTAAGTTTCTTTTGGAGAGTAGAAGTAAATAAAAAATGAATTATAGGGGCTTATCAGATAGCATAAAAGAGAAGTTATGATTATAAGAAGTTGCAAAACGGGCTTTTTGAAGTGAGGAACAAGAAATATGCAACTGAAGTATATTTGTTGTCCCTTTTTATGATTTTGGTTGAGAATGGGAACAAGTGGGAGTATGAGCAGCTTGGTGTCAAGTATCTCACTTTGGGTAAGTGACTGCACAATTAACTGGTTTGCACTTGTTATTGTTTAAAGTTTGTTTTTACATTCGAGCTTCTGGACTTCTGGTCATCCAATTTGACTTACTGCTTTCTGATTTTGGATAGCGTTGGAGTTAAAATTAGATAATAATTTAAACAAGGCTTACAAATGTTTTAATGTTTATACTTTATGGCCAAATTTGTAACTCTTCAAGATGGTGTGTGAAGCACCAAAGAATTTCTGGATAATCTATCTGTTGCTCTACAATTATCGGCTTATGAAAAACTTGGTTTTGGTCTTGCTTTGACAGATTCGGAAAATAATGACATCAGAATGGCTGGTTAGCTTTTTTGATTGTCTCGTGTTTGTTTTAAATATATTGTTACCTTGTCTATGGGAATGATGTTTATATCGTTCTGCTTGCAGGAAGAAACTTCTGCTTGGGACAGATTGAGGAGTTATCCGCTACCCATGCCCCTCTCAGTTCCGCTGACTATGTTCAGGATGTATTGCTGTTGCTTAATAAATCTGAAGGGCTTTCTAAACATGTGGATTCGTTTATGCAATTGTTATCTCTGGTTCAGTTTGATAAGGATGCAGAGTTTATCTTATCTCCTCTCCTTTCCGATGAGCTTCAAGAATCCAATTTCCTGAGGTGAATCTATGAGTTTTGTTGCTTGGAAGTTTGTTTCATTTTGTTATATGTTAATCGGAGTTTTGTATTAATTTTCTTCATTCTTTTGTTTACTAACACTAATATGAAAAATATAGGCTCCCGGAATTAGCTGGCCAACTGTAATTGAGAACCTTGATCACGAGGGTTTCTACATCCAGGACGAGGCTGCATTTTCTCTGCTGATTTCTTGTTATAGACATGCATCACAGGTCTTACTTTATATTCTGAAGCTGTTAATATACCATTGAAGCTTATATTGTATATAAGTATATTAATATACTAAATGACAATGCAGGATCCCTTTCCGCTCGCTGCTGTTTGTGGCAATGTTTGGAGAAACACCGAGGGACAGCTGTCGGTTCTGAAATATGCTGTTTCTGCACCACCTGAAGTATTTACGTTTGCACACTGCAAAAGACAATTGGTATGAAGATCCGTATTTACTTTTTCTATGAATGATTGAGTTATAGTATCCAAGTATTTACACCTGTTCTTGCAGGCAAATGTAGATGCTGTCAACAGTCATAAGTCTCAACCTGGCCATACAAATCATGCATGGTTGTGCCTCGACCTTTTGGAGATCTTGTGCCAGCCAGCTGAGAGAGGCCTTGCAAAGAATGGGCAATTTATGTGTCAAATTTCATTTTTAGGTAGAAATCGTATTGTAGTAACTTTAACAAATTATCGGTTTATATTTTGACATGAATTTTTATGTAATGAATTGGTAACGCATGGTTTTGATATATATGAAATGCGTTAATTTTGTACAATTATCAGGTTTATTGTCAGTAATTATGTATATTATAATAAGGTTTTAATTAAAAAACAGAAAAAATTAAAAAAAAATGATTTTAAGGTAATGACTCGCAAAAACATATGTCAGAAAAGTGTATCATAAAAGTTTGTCAAAAACTCAAAATGATTTTAAGGGTAATGACACGCAAAAAGGGTCATAAGTGCGAGTCATAGAAGGATGACACACAAATGCGTGTCATGAAGCTTTATGACGGGTCCATCCTTGACTCGCATTTGCGTGTCATAATGACTCTTCTTGACACGCATTGCGAGTCAAGGATAGACCTTTTTCTACTAGTGTACTCAACTATTTACTTGGAACCAATTAATTGAACTCTGGGAGGGGAAAAAAAAGAAAAACTTGATAACTCATCAACCTTGATAACAGGTATTACTAGAAATAGAGTAAGAAATTATTTATTTATTTATTTAAAAAGAGGTTCATAATACTTTCATTTGGAACGTAGTAGAGTTGACGGTATAGCAAATATGCATCTCCTTCTTCATTCTTCAATAGAAACTTGCCTGTTTTATCATACAAATCAGTGTTAACTAGTAACATGGACAAATAATTACATCTTCGTTGCTTTTCACATGATATACAAGTCCCACCAGGTCCCACCAAAATACATGTTAATATCCACAAAGAATGTAAGGTAAAACATATTTAAACTTAAATATATATTTCTTATGAAATATCAGGCAATACTAACCAGATTAGTGAGCATTCCAGATATTTAATGATAATTAAATATCAGGAAAACTTGAACCTTAAAGTATTGAAAAATGTTATTCTTAATGTCACACCTTTTGTCAACAAGATCAGTATTGAAAAATGGTGGTGGAGGTGGGTGGTGGCGACGGTGGTGGTGGTGGACGATGGTGGTAGAGGTGTCAGGTGGTGGTGGTGGTGGCAGGTGGTAGTGGGTGGTGGTGGATGGTGCATGAAATGACTATACAAACTCAAGGACCAAACATGTAATTTACTAACGAAGTGAGTTAACGGAAGTTAGAAAAAAACCTAAATCCGCTAAAAAAGAAAGTTGGCCGCCTTTATGTGCAAGAAAAAAAGTTGAGTACCTTGATTGGAAACAGACCCTAAGTTGAGTGCCTTTTCGTGCCATTTGCCCAAAATAATAATAAATCAGGTTAGGCCTAATTACAATTCAATGAACCTAGTGCAATATTAAACAAATACTAACTACCCACTAACAGTCTCCTGCAGTTGGAGCGAGAGAAGGACGGACACTTAAACTGGAAGGGAACTCATCAAATAAAGCAGAAGGAAGCCCTTTCATGAAAATGTCAGCAAACTCCATAACAAAAAGCCACATGAAGAACCTAAACCTGATCTCGAGCAACCAAATCACGAACACAATAAATATCAATCTCAATGTTCTTCGTCCTTTGATGTTGAGTTGGATTAGATGATAAATAAAAAACTCTAACATTATCATAATATACCAAAGTAGCGGAAGACAAAGGCATATGAAGCTCGTGTAACAAATTTCTCAACCAGCAAGTCTCAACAACTGAATTGGCAACACCACGAAACTCGGCATCAACAATGGATCGAGAAAGCGTTACCCGTCGCTTAGAAGACCAAGAAAGTAGGGTGCCAAGAAAAAACAATAACTAGATGTCGATATGCGGGTCGTATGACAACCATCCTAGTCCGCATCTGAGTAAACAATTAGAGACATAGTAGAGGAGGAGTATAGTTGTAATCCATAATCTAAAGTACCACGAACATACCACAAAATCCTCTTTAGAGCAGAAAAATGAGACTCCCTCGGATCATGCATACATAAACAAATGTGTTGCACAACATAGCATATATTAGGGCAAGTAAAGGTAAGATATTAAATAGCACATGCGAGACTATGATATAAAGTTGGATAAGATAAATGACCCCTATCAGCTCTTAATTTGGACTTAGTATAAACAGGTTTCCAACAAGGATTACACCGAACCATGTGAGCCCGCTCAAGAAGCTCATAAGTATAGAGAACAAGAAACCAAGAAAATAATTAAGTGAATCAAGATCTGTCATAGAAAATTCCTGATGTAAGGAAGTAATATTCAGCTGTAATAATGCTGCAGAAGACGCAGTTAAGACGATATCATCACCATACACAAGTATATAAGCAGTATTAGTCCCATGTCTGCATAAAAATAATGACAAGTCACATCAAGAATGACAAAAACCAACATGGGTGATAAAGGAAGCAAAACGCTGAAACCAAGCCTGTGGACCATGCTTAAGACCATATAGAGATTGATTTAATAAACATACATGATCGGAACGTGTCGGGTCCTAAAAACCAGGAGGCTCATACATATAAACAGTCTCAGATAAACACCCATGTAGAAATGCATTCTTATCAACATCTTTTCCTGAGTGCAGCCATTCAAGCTAAATACTTATGTCGAAACAATCACATGGAACAAAAAATGTTCGTATCCTTGGGTCTCGACACAAGTGTCCAAGTATTACTTTTAATAAGTGCATTATATTCATCATACACAACATTATACCAATGAGAGTAATTAAAGATTTCACTATACGACTTAGCTAACAGAGAGATAGCTGACGCATTTAAAGTTAGACGATTAAACACGACACGAAAAAAAAGTAACAATCGGGTTTGGTTTGGATGAATTTAGGCCTGAGTGTTAGGAGGTGAGTCGTTGGCCTCAGTAATCGGTTAGGCCATTGGAGTGGTGTGTTGTGTAGTGGAAAGTTGTTTAGCCAATTGGGCCATTGGAGTGGTCTATTGTGTGGTGGTATGTGGTTTGTTGGAGTGGTTCAGAAGGCAGTTGGGCCGAAGTTGTGCGATGGGCTAGAATAACAGGAATATCACTAAGTGGTGTTATTAGAACAATGGGTAAAGTAGGCTCATTAGGTAAATTGGCAAGGTTGTGCAAATGATTCAATTAACTACATTCGGAGGCATGTCTAAAAATGTGTAGGAAGGAGGCGAGATGTCCGTCATAGAACCATAAGGAAATACAATCTCATTAAATGTAACATGGCGGGAAAGAATGATTTTGTTTGTATCCAAATCAAGACATCTATATACAAGATTGTAGGATGGGTAACCTAAAAATATATCCCAAATCTTATTGGGACACTCCAATGTACTAGCAGTTAAAGTAGATTATACTTAAAGTACAACTGTCTATTGCACAAAATGGAGTGTCCCAATAAATTTTAAGAGTGTGCAAATCATTTCCCTAAAAATATGGACCACATGCAAGTTCGTTATTAGCATAAAAATGTGAGTAACACAAGCAACCAAAGACATGTAAGAGCGGGTTTGGTACCAAACAGCCGAGTGTGAGGGACATCATTGTTAATGGCACTAGAGGGTAAATTATTTAAAAGATGGATGGCCATATTAAGTGCTTCGACCCAAAAGTGAGGAAGGAGGTGTGTTTGAAGCAGTAAGGTCCGAATTTTGTCATTAATCTTGCATATCATACGTTCTGGCTTACCATTATTTGGGAACATTTTAGGGCATGAAAACTGGAATTGAACGACTTTAGTAGTTTACAATTTTTGAAGGGCGTGGTTGTCAAATTCACCACTGTGGTCACATTGAAATGACTTAATTTCACATTTAATTATTACGAAACAAAATAAACTTAGACAAAACATCCAACTTATTAAGTAACGGATAAGCCCACACATAAATGGTAGAGTGTATAAGTGAAATGACCTAATTTCACATTTAAATCGAGTATTAAAAAAACTACGCAACAAAATAAACTTAGACAAAACATCCAACTTAGTAAGCAACGGATAAACCCACACATAATGAATGCTAGCGTGTATAAGTGCAGATTCAGTATGGTTTTTATTCAATGCACAAGGTTGTCCTGAGTTTTGCAGTCCCCTAACCATAGCCAAAATAAATCAAAGAGTATGTGTCCTAAATTACTTGAATTAAGAGATGAATATTACACATTCTAAGGAACTTTATTTAAGAGATAAAAATGTCATTGAAACGGAAAATCAATGATCAAAACTACACATTCTGCCGTGATCCAAACTCAGTTGGTACCAAAGGTAAAATAAACCACTAAATAAAAAACATATGTAACAAAATCCACTTGGCTTTCTCAATTCAGCTTACAGAGACTACGTCCAAACCTGTCTAGCACCGAGCCACAGGACTAGCCTTGTCTTAAATAACGGCGATTCTTACACTACAAAAAAAACATACCAAATATTACGTTATGAATCAGTTGTGCACCAACAGATACATCGTATAGTAAGTGAAAGCGTAGGGTTATATTAGCAAGCCAAATGAGAAGGGTTAGACAGGTTGACCGTCACCCAAAGTTCGTGTTTTTCAAATGCTTAAAAAATCCGAAAGAAAAGATATTAAACTATTTTGTAATAATAAATTTATACATACATCGCAAGTCAAACTTTCATATATTATAGTAATGCCTTAGAGTCTGCATGTGTCAATCGAATAGTTATTAAAACAAATAAACTTACTGCACGTTTGCACTGCCTATGCTTTCTATATAATAAATAACAAGATTTTCAAAAAATGAAACCCAGAAAATTTTGTTAATGTACATAAGCTATGTCAATGAAAAGAAAAAATGTGGCAAGTTTGAGTTATTAGAATATGCAGGTATGTAAACTGATATAATGACATACCTTTTTGCATCTAACACACCATATACCATCCTCCTTTGAAAGAACAGTACTATTTGGGCTCTGGCACCAATAGCCACGGCAGGTGACATACTCATCTGTAAATACAAACTTATCAGCAGATGTCATATGCAATGGAGGTGATGAGATAAATGGAGATGAAATCATTTAAGAGTTTTGGAAACTTACCAGCGTATCGCTTCAGAGCCCCTTCAAGGTTTTTGGGTACAAATCTTCCATTGACTTCCAATTTGTGATAGCTATCAAGTGACCCGTTCGTACCCAATTCTGCCTCCAAGAAGGTCATAACATGCTCTGGCTTCCTGTGCATGCTGTTCAAAATAACCAGTGAACATTTTAGCAACCGACAAATTCTAAAATAATCAAATAGTAAAAACTAGCAGCACAGCAACAGAATAAAGGGAAAACAGGTCTTTTAGTATGGGTCTAAACGGTCTGGGCAAAGGTGGGATGAACTCCAAAGCTTTGCCAATCTTTAAAAGAAGATGCAGAAGACAATCGTTGTGTTAATTATGATTAACAAAAACAACATGTAGACACCAATAACCAAGTCGTCAAATATAGTATAATTGTTGTACTAATCTGACACGTTCCCCTTTAGCTAGTTTGTTTGATACGACCCATTTAAAATGACACACAACCCAAATCGGTTTATTCACAAGTGAATGGGTTAAACTCCCACATCTAACTAAAGAAATGGATATGGTGAAAATGATCATAAAGCAGGACATACGATTGGCAAAGGTCTGCAAAATTCACAACGACAGTCTTTTTAATTCCTTCATGACGAACCCGTGGTGGGCTCATATCTCTTCTTTCAACAGGACAAGGACGCTGAACAAAGCAAATAAATAACCAAAAAACAGTATTAACAAAATGAGCAGAAACTTTTTAAATTAAATTCATATTGTCATTTGGTGAATATATATGTATTTTCAAATGTTATATACCCGTGCATAGTAGTACGCCATTTTTAATAATCAAGTATGAAGAATCTGCAATTCTAAGCTTCCTGGTCAACAAAAAACAGAAAAAAATAATACTATTAGAACTTCATGACATGGTTAAAGAAACTACAATCGTCCTTGGTTATAATCCAAACACTAATCACATGATACTTTTTCAAATAAACTAGTCCATTACAACGTATTTAAACACTCAAAGGCTTTAAATAACCCTAACGGAAAACGAACCCACTGTTGGCCAAACCATTCGTTAACATACAAAACGGTGATAAACAAGACAGAAATTTTGTATCAAACCTGTTTTAAACTACAAATCCTTAAATATATTGTTTACATGCAAGTGCACTAATATTAACTGAATAGAATTAACGTGATTTAACTAACAAAAGATGGAATAAACAGCAGATGTTAAAGCTGTTGAAAACTAAGAAAGTGGATAGATTAATTATACCTTTAAATCGTAATTGTTTTTGGACGATTGATTGATATTTTAGGTTTGTATGAGGTTTAATATTATTGAGGCTCGGTGTATATATATATAGTGAAGATTAAAGATAGAATTACGTGATACCTTGCCATGCAAGTCAAGGATTTAACGGACTTGTTCGATTATATATTTAGGAAACAAAATAAAGTATTACTCTGTATTTGATTATATTTTGGATAGACCATAATAGGTTTTATTTTTTAGGTTTTCTTAACAACAACCCATAGGGTGTTGTATAAGCCTTTTATAATTAAAAACATTTCCATGTATGAACTTACATGATATTAATACATACCTTATTGAAACTTACTTACTATAATTATATGTGTTTAAATCATGTATTTATAGAAACATTTAGTTCATGTTTAAAAATGTTTTTAATTAAGGAAAGCTTAAACAACACCAATAGGGTTGTTGTTAGCAAAACTTTTTTTTTTTTTTTTTTTTTTTTTTTTTTTTTTTTTTTTTTTTTTTTTTTTTTTTTTTTTTTTTAATTTCCGTAGCATATGCATGCTTTCCATTTAATGTATAATAATATTGAAGTACTCCCTCCGTCCCATAATAAGTGTAAATATTATTTTTTTTTTTATATCTTTTATATAATAAAAGAATTACATCATTTCGAAGTGTTTTTGCAAAACCTTTCTCATTGAAAAAAAAAATTAGACCAATAGGAGAGCTCGATTTTGCCACGTAGACGAAATCGAGCAATATGATTGGTCAATAGAAAGTCAAAATTGAATTGATTTTAGTCAAACTTAATAAATTTGGTGGAGAAATTTGGTTAAGAAAAAAAATGCATAAAAATATAGGTGTCAAATTTATGAAAATAAAAAATTAAAAAAAGAGAAAGTAATTAATAAAACTTTAGTGGTTGAATTTTACATAAAATATATGGAGCTAATTGTAAAATTACAAGTTTCCATGTTTTTTAATAACTTAAAAAAAACACAAATAACCCCTTACACTTTATACCCCTTATACTTTATAATATGAACTTTATTTAAAATGACATGAGTATTAGTATTAGTTTCAGACTTTCATCTATTTAAATTAGAAAATTTTGTAAATATGCGAATTAGTTTTAATATTGTTAGTTGTAGACTTTCATCCATTAGAATATTTTTTTAAATAAGGACTCATGTTATTCTATCTAAAAGTTTAATTTATGCATACACGGGTTTGAATATTAAATACGGCTAAATTATTAGTAACGAGAATATAAATATCAAATGGTAAGCACGAGTTACTGTGATATGAAAATAAATATACGCAATTCTACTTATAACAACGACTCATGAAATTGTTATTTAAAATATATATATGAATATCCATAAAAACATTTTAAAAACTTGACGAAGCATATTTTAACTTCATTAACGCTCATTATGTGCTACTAAACTCGCACATTTGTACAACATGATATCAATATTAAAGTTAAACAATAACATCAACATCAACCTCAGCATGTCTGCCAGTTAAAAACATTATATAAAGCTAATTATTAAAAAAGCCAAACAAACACATGAGTTAGATAGTCATTTATTAATTTAGAAGGTGTTTTCCTTAAATTATATATAAAAAATGCACGCATCACAATCCTTATTTGATAACAATCACCGTAATAGTTGGCTGTTGTAAAGGAATTAAAGTATGTAAATGAGAATTATTAAGCAAGCATATATAGTTTTTAATTAGGTTATTACGTTACTATACTGCGATAATGTTGTTGAGTTGGTAATCACGGATGTGAGATACCATTCTTTTATACTTATGATTTATGTGTTAACCTCTTTTTACTTCTCGATAGAATCTGAAAGAGACCTCAACAGAACTTTGGCTTATGCCTTAGCTAGCTGATAGTTTTTAGTAACTTTTTTTTATGGTTTAACTTTTTTGTTATACACACCAACTTTTAATAAATTTTTTTTATGCTTCATTGAAAACTTCTACACTTAATATTTGTGTTTTTACTATAAACACACTAAGCTATAATAGAATTAGTTGTGAGTTCAGATGTTTTTTACTAAGCTTCTCAAAAAAACTTATAGCTTTATCATAAACTTATTGTGTTATGGTAATTGAATAAGCCAATAAGCACCTTTAATTAGCATAACCAAACACTCCTTTAGTTCTAATATGAAGTTTTCTTACTTTGTAGTTATCCTCATTATAATGTAACATGTAAGTGGTTTTTGCAGTTTTATGATCTTATCACACACACTAAAGTGCAATGCAATTTGTTGTGTGCGTTTTTAGAAGAGGATTAAGTATCAACACATGATTGTCATGGAAGAATTTTCTACGCCTATTTAAGGTATGAATGTATAATTAAGTTGAGTTGCTGATTCAGATAATACATGAATGTATTTTAATGTACCAAAGATGTATTTTAGTGCCTGTATGAGGAATTTTATGATAGAAATTCTTAGTAGGTGTATTTGAATGAGTTAATGAAACTTAGCAGGTGTTTGCTGTCATTAATAACACTATGGGTATCAAACAACGGTCTAAAATACGGGTGTCTTTTACCTTGATGATCTAAGACAATTATAAAGAAAGTTGCACTAAAGTGAAAAGTCGGTAAGGATTCAAACAATCCTAAAAGACTTGCGAATGTACTCTTTGTCATTTTTTTCATGCATTTATAATTTATTTATACAAGTAATTATAATTTTCTTATATAGTTCGGTTTCAGAGAAAAATTATTTTTATACATTAGACATAAACATAAATTAAATTTGAGTTCTACCCCTCACATCTTTTTTTGTTTCTCTTTATGTAATAAAGAAGCTATAGTGTAAGCATATATGTTGATTTGGTAATTTTATGATTAAACATGAGAAGTAAATAGCACAAATTTATGAAAATACAATTTTCCAAATAAAAGGGTACATTAGTAAACATGGTATGATGACTATTCATAATCAAAGAAATGGATCAATCTTCAAAGCTATCTAAATATGCTACATATTTTAACGAATATATAAGTAAAAGAAATACCACAATTACAAAACATATCGTAAATTGATAGCATGTGTTTGCAAAACTAAAAGCATATATCACTAACATGTCATGAAAGTCAAGTATCATCATGTGATTTTGCTTGAATAATAAAATATAATTTTTAATCCAAAAGCATTCTCCTAAAATAATAGGTAGATTATAACATATATACATATGATTTTTTATTTTTAGTCCACCAAGTAAAACCAATTGACACATGTTAAGTGACTCATTTCTTAATCGATAATAATACATAATCAAAACGAAATTTTAGAAACCCTGTGCGTGCACAGGTATTGTAACTAGTAATACTTGATAAAAATTATACCAATAAAAAGTACACTTAAAACTTAATCCATTTATATATTTTGCATCAATTATTATATATCACACGCAAAAATAATTAAGGTCAAAGTTGAACCAGTTTTATTTTGAAAAGTTAAACTGAACACTTATTTTAGGACGGAGGTAGTATATTTCTAAATTTGGAATTATAAATGTCAACGAAACAAGATATTAACACTACTACATTTGGCACCGTAAGAGATGATGATCTTTTAACACT
This sequence comes from Artemisia annua, assembly GCA_014162995.1. Taxonomy (NCBI): domain Eukaryota; kingdom Viridiplantae; phylum Streptophyta; class Magnoliopsida; order Asterales; family Asteraceae; genus Artemisia; species Artemisia annua. The sequence continues at coordinate 34,404 of LBNU01011084.1, forward strand.
TTTGATGAATACGAGACGTTGCTAAAGGACATTGGCGAGAACCCGCCAAAATCTTGTCGCTAGTACTTTTGGCGACGATAAATTTTGTGTTTTGACTACGACTTATGGATCCCACATATTTTCTCAGTCAAACGTTAAGGAACCGGGACACAGACTTTTGGCGATGACAAGTCCTCGCCTAAAGTTAATTATATTATTTTGTTAATTAATTATTTATTATAATTAATAATTAATTAATTATTGTGAAAGTAATGAACAAGAGTAAAGAGAAGAGAAGAATTATTATTGAATGGATTAATCCTTGAGGTTACAAATTGATGTATTTATTAGAGTGAGTTGCGATCCCCTAGAAAGGGGATGCCAAATTAAAAAGTCTAAAGTATTGTGAGCCATCCGATCATTTTAATCAAATTTGACCAAAAACAATCCACGGTTGGTATTTAAAACAACAAAAACAAAAAAAGTAAAAATTTCAACAAACAAACCTCGTATACCACTTCCTCCATTCTCACACAACACATTCATTTTCCTCTCAACTCTCTCTTTCTCTCTAAACCGAATCAAAATTAGGGGAATTTTTAGGGTTTCAATTTTCCAAATCGTTCTCTATTCGAATTTAAAAAAAAATGAAGTCGAAAGATGAATCCCAACCTGGTAAGTTTTATCATTTAGTTTTAATTTGGGATTAAAATTTTAATTTGGCATTGGCGTTCTTAAAAATCTCCACACCGTCATCCGAGTTACCAACTAAAACTCTTTTTTGTACTTTTAAATTCATAAATCCGGGGTAACATACAAATCTGTTGTTGAATGTGAAATCGATTAATGGAGCACACCAAGGCTGCTCGATTGGAGCCTCAACTAGATTCAGGGTCCATAAATGGAATAGAATCCTGGGTTTTAATGGCGATTGGATTTCAGGGTTCCAATCATTTTATGGCATTTTTTTATCACTATTTTATAGTATCAAACTTATTTTATTTATTTTGGCTATTTTATTTAGTTCATGTCAGGTTTAAGAATATTTTGGTTATCTGCTTATTTTTATCAAAGGTTCATCAATTAGTGATTGTTATCCTGGTTACTTTACAAGAGGGGTTTCCATCCAGTAGTGGATTTTTGGTTAACATGGCTCACTTTTATCGAGTCATCAGTNTATAGTTTTTAATTAGGTTATTACGTTACTATACTGCGATAATGTTGTTGAGTTGGTAATCACGGATGTGAGATACCATTCTTTTATACTTATGATTTATGTGTTAACCTCTTTTTACTTCTCGATAGAATCTGAAAGAGACCTCAACAGAACTTTGGCTTATGCCTTAGCTAGCTGATAGTTTTTAGTAACTTTTTTTATGGTTTAACTTTTTTGTTATACACACCAACTTTTAATAACTTTTTTTTATGCTTCATTGAAAACTTCTACACTTAATATTTGTGTTTTTACTATAAATACACTAAGCTATAATAGAATTAGTTGTGAGTTCAGATGTTTTTTACTAAGCTTCTAAAAAAAACTTATAGCTTTATCATAAACTTATTGTGTTATGGTAATTGAATAAGCCAATAAGCACCTTTAATTAGCATAACCAAACACTCCTTTAGTTCTAATCTGAAGTTTTCTTACTTTGTAGTTATCCTCACTATAATGTAACATGTAAGTGGTTTTTGCAGTTTTATGATCTTATCACACACACTAAAGTGCAATGCAATTTGTTGTGTGCGTTTTTAGAAGAGGATTAAGTATCAACACATGATTGTCATGGAAGAATTTTCTACGCCTACTTAAGGTATGAATGTATAATTAAGTTGAGTTGCTGATTCAGATAATACATGAATGTATTTTAATGTACCAAAGATGTATTTTAGTGCCTGTATGAGGAATTTTATGATAGAAATTCTTAGTAGGTGTATTTGAATGAGTTAATGAAACTTAGCAGGTGTTTGCTGTCATTAATAACACTATGAGTATCAAACAACGGTCTAAAATACGGGTGTCTTTTACCTTGATGATCTAAGACAATTGTAAAGAAAGTTGCACTAAAGTGAAAGGTCGGTAAGGATTCAAACAATCCTAAAAGACTTGCGAATGTACTCTTTGTCATTTTTTTTCATGCATTTATAATTTATTTATACAAGTAATTATAATTTTCTTATATAGTTCGGTTTCAGAGAAAATTTATTTTTATACATTAGACATAAACATAAATTAAATTTGAGTTCTACCCCTCACATCTTTTTTTGTTTCTCTTTATGTAATAAAGAAGCTATAGTGTAAGCATATATGTTGATTTGGTAATTTTATGATTAAACATGAGAAGTAAATAGCACACATTTATGAAAATACAATTTTTCAAACAAAAGGGTACATTAGTAAACATGGTATGATGATTATTCATAATCAAAGAAATGGATAAATCTTCAAAGCTATCTAAATATGCTACATATTTTAACGAATATATAAGTAAAAGAAATACCACAATTACAAAACATATCGTAAATTGATAGCATGCGTTTGCAAAACTAAAAGCATATATCACTAACATGTCATGAAAGTCAAGTATCATCATGTGATTTTGCTTGAATAATAAAATATAATTTTTAATCCAAAAGCATTCTCCTAAAATAATAGGTAGATTATAACATATATACATATGATTTTTTATTTTTAGTCCACCAAGTAAAACCAATTGACACATGTTAAGTGATTCATTTCTTAATCGATAATAATACATAATCAAAACGAAATTTTAGAAACCTTGTGCGTGCACAGGTATTATAACTAGTAATACTTGATAAAAATTATACCAATAAAAGGTACACTTAAAACTTAATCCATTTATATATTTTGCATCAATTATTATATATCACACGCAAAAATAGTTAAGGTCAAAGTTGAACCAGTTTGATTTTGAAAAGTTAAACTGGACACTTATTTTAGGACGGAGGTAGTATATTTCTAAATTTGGAATTATAAATGTCAACGAAACAAGATATTAACACTACTACATTTGGCACCGTAAGAGATGATGATCTTTTAACACTTTTGATGAATACGAGATGTTGCTATTTGCTAAAGGACATTGGCGAGAACCCGCCAAAATCTTGTCGCTAGTACTTTTGACGACGATAAATTTTGTGTTTTGACTACGACTTGTGGATCCCACATATTTTCTCAGTCAAACGTTAAGGAACCGGGACACAGACTTTTGGCGATGACAAGTCCTCGTCTAAAGTTAATTATATTATTTTGTTAATTAATTATTTATTATAATTAATAATTAATTAATTATTGTGAAAGTAATGAACAAGAGTAAAAAGAAGAGAAGAATTATTATTGAATGGATTAATCCTTGAGGTTACAAATTGATGTATTTATTAGAGTAATAGCCTAAACCTTAATTTGTTCCTAAAGAATAGGATGAATAGACATAACCCATAAGCCCATACATAATTTGTAATACTCCTCCTTTGATATTCATCGTTCATTACACGACATAAACTGCCTCATTAAAAACCTTACCAAGAAAAACCCAATGGGATAAAAACTTGATAAAGGAAAAGAGTGCAGTACGCATAATGCTCCTCTTCAAATTATTGCATATCTTTTAAGCGTCGTAGGCCGATCTTCCGAACAAGTAGTTCAAAAACTCTTGTTGGCAAAGACTTTGTGAATAAATCTGCCAAATTGTCACTTGATCGAACTTGACGAACATCAATAACTCCATCCTTTTGTAGATCATATGTAAAGAAATTTTTTGGAGAAATGTGTTTTGTTTTGCTTCCTTTGATATACCCTTCCTTGATTTGAGCTATACATGCCGCATTGTCTTCATATAATACGGTTGGATCTGCTTTAATAGATTCGAGCCCATATTCTTCTTGGATGTTTTGAATCATTAATCTCAACCAAACGCACTCTCGACCAGCTTCATAAAGTGCAATAAGTTCAGCATGATTTGATGATGTTGCAGTTAAAGACTGCTTTGTCGACCTCCAAGAAATTGCAGTGTCTCCATATGTGGAAACATACCCTGTTTGGGATCGTGCCTTATGTGGATCAGACAAGTAACCAACATCAGCATATCCAACCAACTTTGATTTCGAATTCTTTTGGTAAAATAATCCCATATCACGGGTTTCACAAAGATAACGAAAAATGTGTTTGATTTCATTCCAATGTCGGCGTGTTGGCTAAGAACTATATCTTGCTAGTAAGTTGACTGAAAAAGCAATATCTGGGCGTGTATTACTAGCAAGGTACATCAAAACCCCTATAACACTCAGATATGGTATTTCAGGACCAAGAATGTCCTCATCGTGTTCTTTGGGGCGGAACGGATCAAGTTCCCGGTCAAGTGAATGACCGACCATTGGTGAGCTTAGTGGATGAGCTTTATCCATATTGAATCGTTTCAATATCTTTTCCGTATAGTTTGATTGATGGACAAATGTTCCACTTGACAGATGCTCAATTTGCAAGCCCAGACAAAACTTTGTTATACCAAGATCTTTCATTTCAAATTCATTCTTTAAAAATTTTGCAGTATATTCAATTTCATCAATATTTCCTATGATATTTAAATCATCAACATACAGTGCAATGATGTGAAACCCCCCTTTGATCTTTTGATAAAAACACACGGACTTATTTGATAACTTTTGTATCCTTCTTTTGAAAGATATTCACTCACACGATTATACCACATTCGTCCTGTTGTTTTAGACCGTATAAAGGTCTTTTCAACTTAACTGAAAACATTTCACGGGGCTTAGATTTACAAGCTTCCGAAATCTTCAATCCTTCGGGGATTTTCATGTAAATGTCACTATCAAGTTATCCGTACAAGTAAGCTGTGACAACATCCATAAGGCGCATTTGGGGCCTTTCAACATTTGCAAGACTAATTAAAAATCTGAGAGTCGTTGCATCCACAACATGTGAATATGTTTCTTCATAATCTACCCCGGGTATTTGTGAGAAACCTTGTTGATGCGTGGATTGCTGTCTACGCAAAAGGTTTTACTTCTTAAAGGATCTTGAGAAGCTTGCAATCCCCACCAGGCAGTGTACCTGACCGATGTAGTATAGTGTAGTGGCTAGTACCGGGGGATTGATCATTCTACTTGGGGAATAGTGTTCGTTAGGATTGAAATGGATTCAACTAGGTCTAAAGGTGAGGGATGATTCTTTTTGTATTTTTATGTTTTAAGGAAAGCAAGTAAAAATCTCGGGTATAGGAAGAGTGGGCGGAATTAGTTGCTAGTCAACTAACCCAAATAACTACAATTGCAATAAAAATAAAATAACAAGAAAATAAAATGAGAGACTTCTAATATGGAGACAAATTGCGTGGATGCCGGTTTTAATCTTTAATAACATTCGTGGGGGCGTGTACAATCTTCCCCAACTCTATAAGCTCTGATCTCCTCCTACAACGACACGTAAAGCGCCCAATCAGAGGGATTATAAACAGTGGCTTATGGATTAAGTTCAACCATTTAGCCGTAGTACACATCCGACTCATGTTTCTTAAGACGTTCAAGCATATTACCATTTGGAGTATTGCCAATTTTCTTAAGCCTAACATCGATAAACATCCACCCACAACAATTAATAGCAAACCAATCAACGAATAATCAATAACTAGGTTTCATTAGTCCTAAGCAAACACAAACAAACCTAGCCTAGCATGTTAAAGGAAAGAAAAGCATACGATATAATCAAACAACACATAAACATATTGAATGATTAAAGGATAGCTTATCTTTAATTAAACACGGAAGAAGAGAGGGTTTGAAACCTCAAAATAGCTGCAAAAGTCGACTAGGCTTCGTACCCCAAGTTCCTACCAAAAGTCCTCTCTTAATGAATGACAAAACGAAAATTATATATAGATTTTGCAATCTAACGGCGTCACCCTTTGGGTCATGAAGCCGTCACCTCTCCGTGATTAGGGTTTCTTGATCGCCTAGATCCACTCTTGACGCCGTCTGGTTGGAATTGGTTCTGGGCCGTCTCTCTTTGACTTATAACGTGACGGCCTTGGTGTTTTAACACGTGACGCCGTCACTTGTAAATGCTCCAAAAACTTTCTGGCCCGTCAAGTGTAAATATTATCCATCTCTTCTTCAATGAGTGATGGCGTCACCTTATGGTGCTTGACGCCGTCAGGTACTGTTTCCAGCTTGGATTATTGACTTTGTCGTTTTCTTCACTTTTATGCTCCAAAAACGTCCAAAATGCTTCCTTTTCCAGAATTCCTCTCCAAAGTACCTAAATTCACAAAAGAAACGATTTAAGGCAATATTTGATCATATTATCACGACTTAGGGCTTAAATGACCCCTTAAAACCGTGACACTTTTCGTCTCATCACTTGTGCTACAATCATAGGGGCCTCGATTCTCCCTTTACACTTGAACTTTTACATACTTTACAAATAATTATTCTAATGACTCGAATTAAGATAATCAAAACACTTGGAGTACTTAAAACATTTATGCACGTGTGGGGGTAATAATTGATTTCTTTCCCATTACTCCATAACACTAGTACTTTACCCATGAGTCCCAATCGTCCCAAAACAATATGTACAAGATATGACTCGACTTAGCAACCACGTAATCAATTAGACAATTAACAAAGGGTTTAAACAAATGTTGTACCAATAATGCACTAAAGATGAGTGCATAAAAGGTAGGCTAAGGCGATTTGATGTACATTTGGGGGTGGATTGTAAACAAATTCTTCCTTTAAGTAAAATGCTCAAAGTTAGAAATGAAAAAGATAGGCTCTGAGGGGTGTACTAGGGGTATCTGAGGGGTGTACTAGGGGTATCATGTACTAAAAATGAGTACATTGCAAGAGTGTGGGAGAATTACTTGACCAATGTAGCCAATGTA
>LBNU01011084.1:42422-57307 GCA_014162995.1 Artemisia annua
CTTTTATCCTTTGTTACAAAGTAGTATACCTTATTTATAATAAATCAGGATGAAGAGGAAAGTAACAAGTTTGTCACTAAAGCTGGAACTTTCAACAAACTCTTTTCTCTCCAAAACAACACTTGTACCTAGATAGCTTAGCGTACCAAAGTAGTTACTTAAGCATAGCTTAAGCTTTAGTGAGTGAGATCATCATAATAACTTGGTCATTAATCCTCTTTGGTATTTCCGCATAAAAGAGGTCAATAATTTCTTAATAAAGCTAGAATTAACGTTGATAACTAAATTTTGGTTTTATGCTTTTAGTGTAAGTCTTTTATTACATTATTACATGCATGGAAGCACTTGTAGATTATACCTTATAATTAATTCTATAAGTTGCAAGGGTACAATATTCACATGTTGTGGTCAAGCGACTCTCAGATTTTTTAATATAGTCTTGCAAATGTTTAAAGGCTCCAAATGCGCCTTATGGATGTCTTGTCAACCTTACTTTACGAGATAACTTGATAGTGACATTTACATGAAAATCCCGAAGGGATTGAAGATCCGGAAGCTTGTAAAATCTAAGCCCGTGAAATGTTTCAATTAAGTGAAAACCTTTATACGGTTAAGAACAACAGGAACGAATGTGGTATAACGTGTGAGTTATATACTTTCAAAAGAAGGATACAAAGTTATCAATAAGTCCGTGTGTTTTTATCAAAAATCAGGGGGGGGGTTTCACATCATTGAATGTATGTTGATGATTTAAATACATAGAATAATTGATGAAATTGAACATACTGCAATTTTTTAAGAATGAATTTGAAATGAAAATCTTGGTATAACAAAGTTGTCTGGGTATTGCCAAAATGAGCATCTGTCAGTGGACATTTGTCATCAATCAAGACCTTGGTGTTTTAACACGTGACGCCGTCACGTGTAAATGCTCCAAAAACTTTCTGGCCCGTCAAGTGTAAATATTATCCATCTCTTCTTCAATGAGTGATGGCGTCACCTTATGGTGCTTGACGCCGTCAGGTACTGTTTCCAGCTTGGATTCTTGACTTTGTCGTTTTCTTCACTTTTATGCTCCAAAAACGTCCAAAATGCTTCCTTTTCTAGAATTCCTCTCCAAAGTACCTAAATTCACAAAAGAAACGATTTAAGGCAATATTTGATCATATTATCACGACTTAGGGCTTAAATGACCCCTTAAAACCGTGACACTTTTCGTCTCATCACTTGTGCTACAATCATAGGGGCCTCGATTCTCCCCTTACACTTGAACTTTTACATACTTTACAAATAATTATTCTAATGACTCGAATTAAGATAATCAAAACACTTGGAGTACTTAAAACATTTATGCACATATGGGGGTAATAATTGATTTCTTTCCCATTACTCCATAACACTAGTACTTTACCCAATCGTCCCAATCGTCCCAAAACAATATGTACAAGATATGACTCGACTTAGCAACCACGTAATCAATTAGACAATTAACAAAGGGTTTAAACAAATGTTGTACCAATAATGCACTAAAGATGAGTGCATACAAGGTAGGCTAAGGCGATTTGGTGTACATTTGGGGGTGGATTGTAAACAAATTCTTCCTTTAAGTAAAATGCTCAAAGTTAGAATCGAAAAAGATAGGCTCTGAGGGGTGTACTAGGGGTATCGTGTACTAAAAATGAGTACATTGCAAGAGTGTGGGAGAATTACTTGACCAATGAAGTCAATGTAATTATATAAACAGGTGTAAAACAAGGGTTATCCTAATGCCTCTTATCACGTAGTAAATCTAACTACACGAATGTAGTCTTACTTGTGGTCTCGGGATGAATCACTATCGCAAGTTCTAGAATCTAAGTACTACCGGTACACTCATAAGCACTAAGGCTTTTCCTAACAAATCTAGGGGCGAACCTCACATTTTTGGGGTAAAATTTTTGAGTGGTACGGTTTTTGTGTGCTAGTCATACAATTCCTATCCATGAGACGCTTATTAAGACTAAAGTTTCACTCCTAAATGTTGCAAAAAATTTTAAATTTGGTGCTAAAATTACCCTAATAAGTGTTTCTCTTAGTTTTATTACACATCTACTATTAAACAAACAAGAATCAAGCGCAATCGTATTTTCTAAGGAATCTTCATTTACCCCCCCTACACTTAAGCCGAACATTGTCCCCAATGTTCAATTAAAGGATGTAAAAGTAAAAATAAATGAAAGAATGAAAACAAATACTCCCCTGATTCGTTTAGTGTGGATGATCTGGTAACATGGTTAAATCCTCTTTTAAGAGAATGTAAAAACTTCAAGATTAGAGCAACGCCAAAAACTTGAAACTTGGTGCCAAAAGCTTGACTATCCATGTACATCTTCTTGTCCAATATAACCTGTTAATTAGCTGAGAAAACAAACAAGAAACCTCGCGTAAAATCGGCGGTAAAATCTATCTAAGAAAAAAATCCTAGAAAGCAAGTAAATATATAATGCTTGTGGAATGAATGTTTGCAGATTCCTGAAGTTTATAAAATACGGATTTAACGAAACTTTACAATTCCGGCAGAGAAACAAAACTTGCTGAATTTTCGTAAAATTAACACCTGACGCCGTCAGAATTGATCTGACAGAAATCTTATATTTTGTTTCCGGAAAATTTCTATAAAAACCTATGTTTTAATTCCTGAAATCCTGCAAAACTTCATTATGACTCGATACAAGCATTTGACTCAAACAAGTACTAATATGTATGTTTATATCTCATTGTTATCGTTCATGTTCAATCCGTTCTTTAAAAACAAATTTAGATTTCCCTTACACTTATCTTTTGCAAAATACCTTTATATGTAGTTAAGACTGATGTGTCATTGTATAGGTGTTTATTCCTTATCAAGTTTTAAATTTATATTTTGCCGACTTAACCTATAACAACACTTACGGGCAGTGTACCCGATCAATGTAGCTAGTCGGTAAGTAGGGTGTCGATCACTAAGAGAGAGGTTTCTAATATACTAATTCTAGAGGTATTCGACTCTACTAAATTAATCCTAAACTAAAGCAAAGGGGGGTTCAGCCTGAGAGACTGGCACGGATTTGGTTTTATACTAAAGTAATTAAACTAAACTAAACAAATAATAAAAGCTTGAAGATATCGAAAGTAAGAAGAACGTGTTAACCAAGTTCAGTCATATAATTGTGTTTTGATAAGTTCTAAGACCTGCAGTGATTGGTGCTCAAGACTAGGCGCGGTCAATCCTATCTCTAGTTTACCTACTGCCTCTTGTATACCTAGAGTCTAGATTCCAACTAATTGGAATCCGCATAAAGCTGCTTGATAATTACTGAGTTTATGTTTATTAGCTTGTCACTTGTTTTATTGCTAGTTCTATATGAAGTGTATATTAATTAAGCCGTACTCGTTGGTTTCATTATATCGGCGAGTAAACCCTTAATTATCACTTATGACTATCCTACTTATCCAAAGACATCGGATTAAATAGGCGAGGAAGGGGTATGGCAGCCCAAGCAGTGCTCAGCTAGACACAGAGGTAATCAATGCACTAATATAAGTTCACCAAAGACATCAAACATATAGACTTTAATTGATGGGAAAGCAATTTTAAGGCGGGCATTTGATTATTGCGTACTCACAAACTACCGGCCATCAATCCTGATGAATTAAAGCTTACTATTACAATGAAACAAAACTATTTAACATAAGTAATCAAAACAAAGACTGAGCAACCAATCGAATTAGAAACATATCAGAACATCAAATAATCATAAACTTGGCTAACACATAAGGGTGTTAGCCCATAATCTCTGTAGCAAGGTACATAAACATAATCAACATGAATAGAATATGAAACATAGTGAATTCGATACGCTAACCAAGTGATTAATAAATATAACAATGATTAGAGATGTTCTTCAAGGATAATTGGGTCTTCAAGGTTGATATTCTGCTGTTTGGAGGGGTCTTGGTCGTCTGGGAATGACCCTAAGGGTTCCCAAGGATACCTAATTCATGAATGAGCCCGGTATTTATAGATTCTGAAATCTGGGTCGATACAGCGCATCTAGAGAGTTAGATGCGCCGCATCTATAAGTAAACGTAGCCTCCAAGTCTGAAACTGACCCGATATGGCACATCTATAAATATGATATGGAGCATCTTCTAATACGGCGCATCTAAAGACATGACGCACCTCATCTCCTTCAGAAACAGGTAGATTTCCTTTTTCTCTTTCGCGTGGCCTCTTGAATGGGCAAAAACGGAGTCCGGATGAAGATTTTACGGCCAAAATACGAAAGCATCTTCAAGTGTCGACTTGTAATCTTTGACTTCTCCTTTAAGCTTCTAATCTTCACTTGATGTCTCGGTAAGGATTGTATATGGCCAATACGGCGCATCGGATTGGTCCGATGCGGCGTATCAAGGTAACTTCGCGTGGGGTCCAAGATTATTATATTTCAGAATATTCGTACACCGCCTTTAGATGCGGTGTATCTTCAATCTCTTATGCGGCGCATGTTCTCTTGTATCTTGGATCATCTTTTGGTGAAGTCTTGATACGCCGTATGTATGAAATGTAATGCAGCGTATCTGGAGTAGAACAAGTTGGTTCTTCTTTGTTGACCAAAGTTTCATATGCGACGCATGATAAAATCAGATGCGGCACATGCTTCAAAGTCAGGCAATGGTCTTTAATCTCTTCAATTCAGCAGACTTTTCCAATCTTGATCATTTTGCTCCATTTTACGTCCATAATAGCTAACTTTCACCAAATGCTTGTTTATAACTGAGAATTACAAAAGTAGGCGATTAAGTATCAATTCCCATATAAAATAATACAAAGCAAGTAATATACATAGGATAAATGATGCTAATAAAATGTACTTATTTGATGTCATCAAATATCCCCCACTTGAACTTTACTTGTCCTCAAGTAAACCAAAGATTAAACTTATGAAAATGTATCCTAAACAGTTGTCTAGGATTTTTATAGTTAAGCAATCATTCGTTTAATCTCAATTACACAACCAAACACCTCACGAAATAGGAGAATGAAATCACTCAAATCACTCAACTAATCTATGTGGTAACATTTTAGTAATTCGCCCAATTGGTCGGTCGTGACGAGTATTCTATCATAAGCTTGGCAAGGATACACATCTCCACCACTAAAGCTAAGGAGTGACAAGTCTAAAGCGGTAAAAAGCGTTTGTTGGTTAAGGGTTGATCATCCTTTTTAATCTCTATCGATCTCTTATTCCTGAAAAGGCGACAAAATTACGAATACATGATCGAACCCACGACCACGATACTCGCAATTGCTCAATTCTTAACTCGAATAGGCTAAAGATAGGACCAAGTAATCTTCACCAATAATATTATATCAAAAAGTGTTGAATCTAATACCCTTGATAGATCTTCTAGCACTCTGAATCGTTAGCAATGTTTATGTAAACACAAACACCCTAATAGAAAGTCTCCAAAGCTTATATTCTTAAAGCGGAAAACAAATATAAGCAAGAACAAAGAATACTAAGAACGATTGATCCTCTATGGATCTTTTATATAATATAAACTTGTTTTTCAAACTCGTACATAGAACATAAACTTGTGTTCCTTTTATAGACAAGGAACCCTAACCTTAAACCGTTTCACAAGAAACGTATATTCTATAAACTCTAAACAATATGCATTATCTTTGCCTAATATTACTCATGCATATCCTAACTATATTACAAAATACGCGGTTTAACTATATCCGCAGAAACTAAATATGCTGAAACTTAGTCTTCAGCAGCAACACTTCTTCAGCAGAATCTAACTCTTCAGCAGATTCCATCAGCATGTTCCATCAGCAGAATTCTCGCTTAGCAGAATTCCCAACAATCCTCCCCTAATCTTGAATTTGACATGGTTAAGTTCAAGATTCCGTGATAGATCAGTAAACACAACAATGTAAAGAGGATTGTCTTCGAACATCAGCAGCAAAGAACCAAAAACTTCACATCTCTATGATGAATAAGCTTGAAAAACCAGATCTTTGCAGCAACATATGACAGTAGATACATCAAAACAAATGATTTTCATTCTATTCTCATCACATCCAGGTGTGTTAACTCCTGTGAGAGGTGAATCATTGAAAATAATGGATTTGATGTCTCTTTACCAATAGCCATCACTACTGGAGTAGCCAAATGTTTTAGTTCGAAAACCATGGTACACTGATAACCATATGATTTTGAGTAAATCATCAACTATAAACGGATTTGAGTTGTCTTTACCTGTAGCCGTTTGCTCAGGACTAGCCAATTCTTAAAGGAAACATCCTTGGTGAATTGAAAACCAATATGGATTTCCACAGCCTTTACCACAAGCCATATCCTTATGGGCTAGTCAATTCTTAGAATTTTCACAGAATAAGATCCATGGTGAATTGATGACCATTTCAACTCTCAGCAATTAAGCATGGGTGAGTCGAGTACCCTATGATTTTTGGCAAATCATTACAGCCATCAACAAATTTGATGTGTCTTTACCAAAGCTGTACCCTTTGGACTAACCAACTCTTTGATGGACACAAGTCACATCTGGTGAGTTGAGAACCATCAATAGAGTAAGTATACAACAAACCTGCAAATAGTTAGTACAAAAATCTAATAACCACTTTTATTTTTTATTATTTTTTTTATTAAGAAATAAACATATACAACAAATAATACCATAATCAAGTAGAAGCCTGTTGTTGTGGAAGTTGAGACTTGATCAATCCAACCAATTGTTCAGCATCTGTGAGATCATTTGACACTGGATTAGGAGGAACCTCCAATTTCCTTCTGAGCAATCTTCTCAGCGGTTTAGGTGACAAGGGATACTGCTGATCAGAAAACATGCAAACTCTCATCCCACACTTGGTCTCCACAACATGTGCATTTGGATAAGGATAGAATCTCCATGTATCAACCTTCCATTTATGAGAATTCTTCCAAATAGAATACCCTGTACTATTAGGAGACTGAGAATCAAACAGAACTTGTAGATCCCCCAATAAGTACAACCCTGCCCCTTGTGGTTTATGATTGGCATAATAATGTGATACAAAGGCATATAGAGTATTCAGGTCTTGTCTATCCACCAAATGGAGTATGTCCTTCAAGAAAGTAAACTCCATAGAGGATTTATCCAGTCTATGAATGGTGTTGTTCTGGCCATAGTCACCTTCCAATCTGTTAATACACTATAAGAATCATCTGGAAAAGTTGTAGGAGAACCCTTCTTGATAAAGGTAGCATTGTCAGCCTGTAGATCCACATGTTTAGATGATCTCTCCTTCTTAGCAGTCTGTTTCTTGGATATCCTTAGAGATCTTCTGATTGCAACATGTCTCTTGTGGGACATCCTCTTCTTTCTCCTACCAGGTACATAAATTACCATAGAGATAGAGGGATTCACTTTGTCAGATGCACCAGAGGCATCTTCAGCAAGAACAGAGGATGTAGCCTCAGAAGGAATTGAGATATGCACACCTTTATGATACAGCTTATCCATTTCTTCCCTAGCCTTTTTAGCTCTAGCAGCTTCTTGCTCAGCTCTTCTAGACAAAACTTCACGATAGTGAGAAAGAAATGATCCTCCTTTATCAGCAGATGCAGAAGATGAAGTGGAGGTAGTACTTTTCTTTAAAGGCAAATCAGGATCAGTATCTATAGAAGAGGCTTCAGAAGGAACTGCTACAATGGAAACTTCAGGGGGAACATGAAGCACTGATGGTTGGCTTGCAGTGACTTCCTCAGTAGAAATAGAAGACACATCCTTAGTCTCAGCAGATGTTATATTGCCAGTACAGTGAACACCATCAGCAGTATGCACAACATCAGCAGTTAAATCCACAGTCTCAGCAGTCTTGGATCTCTTGGCATCAGGAGCATCCAGAGCACTAGCTACCCTTTTAATTTGAGAGACTGGAGTAATTTGCTTCATGATAGCATTATATAGCCTCAGCAACTCAGAGTCAGGCAGATTCCAGACTTGCTTCTTCTTCAAACCAGAAGTGTATAGAGCAACACTTTGGTTGTAAACCACATTCCTCATGTAAGTTCTCCTCTCTGCTTCAGTAGGTGGTTTAACTCTTTTAGCCTTAGCCTTCTGAATTGCAATAGCTTTTCCCTTGTCAGTTGCATCCTTCTTCTTCTGATTTCCAAATGCAATTATTTGAGCAGCAAAATTGTCCCTATCAAAATCAACTCCCAGTATACTCTGAGCAAGAGTAGGATTTGATGCAGCTTGCATAGTGTATGTATCCCACTGCTCATCAGTAAAATGAATGGATTGTGCATCCAATTCTCTTTATCTTGCAGGAGGCAGATTTGACATAAACTGAGCTGTAAGCTTTTCTTGTAGTGCTTTGCTCTTCATCTGATCTTCATACTCTTTAAGCATTCTTATCTGCTCAGACCTTTCCTTAGCAGACATAGACTCTGGATCAAGTTCTTCTTCAACAAAAACTTCCTTCCCTTTAGCAGAAACATGCACATCAGGAGCAATAGTAGATGGCTCCTCATCATGAGACAAATCCACATAAGGTGCAGCAGCAGGTGCATCAGAAGAAACTTGTGAAGTAGAATCTTCAACCTGAGTAGAAGCACCAGCAGTTTCAGATTCCAACCCAAAAGTTTGCCCAGCAACAAATACTACTGAGGGTTCTTCTGAAGGTGTAGCAAAAGACTGAGCTTTTGCTTGATCAACAGTAACAGGCACCATATCTGCATCAGCAGGAACTTGATCATCTACAAATTTAGAAGACTCAGCAGATACTTGAGCCAAATATTGTCTCCTCCTTTTTCTGCTGAACTTAATTGTCTCCTTTTGTGGAATAGCTTTAGGAGAAGAAGAAGCAGCAACTTGTTGAGCCACATCAGCTAATACATCAAGAGGATCTACTTGTGTCTCCTCTTGTTCTTCATCAGAAGCAACCACAAACTTTCTCTTTCTTTTCTGTCCAAGCTGTGCTTCCAACCTCTGAACCTTTGCTTTCAAATCTTCAATTTCAGCACCAAGAGAAGATTTAGTATCATTAAGCTCCTTTCTCATCTCAGCAACCTCCTTATTATTCCTGTTAAGCATTTCAAAGACAGCTGTGAGAGTAATAGGGTCCTCAGCTCCACCAGCAGATTGCTCAGTGGTATTGGGAGCATCATTGGGCCTTTCAGGAGAAATGGGCTCAAAGGTAGGAAAGCTTTCATCAAAAATATTCCTTTCAGGACTTGGTGTGGACAGTCTAGAATTCTCTGGTTCCTGAGGTAGAGGTACTTGCGTACCAAGAGACTGTAGAGTCTCCTCAACCTCAAGAAAAGGCTCATCAGGAGCAGTAGAGATAGGTGGTGTTGGTGGTCTGGGTGATATGGATGGTGGTGGCTGGTCAGAAGTAACATTTGTTACTTCAGCAGTATTAGAAGGACCCTCATCAGTGGCAACTGATGGATTACCATCAGCAGCAACACCAACAGATAATGGAATACCATCATCACCAAGATGTGGAGAGGGTGGAGCCTCAGCAGCAATACCCTCACCAGCATCATTGTTGCCTTGTGCCAACATGGCTGGTAAAAGAGGATGACATGCTCCTGTACTATTTGTTTTCATAGAAGCAAATATTTTCTTAGTGAATGCTCCTATGGGACAAAATGTTCTGTCATGGGTTGTTATTCCTAAAATTATTTGTAAAAATCTAGGGTACATTAAAAACTTATGTGTTTTTCTTTGAACATTTCCAGCATATTTTCAAAAATAAACTTAGAAAAATTATAAGTTAACCCCTTAGAAAGAAAAACAATACCACAACCCAATTGGGTAGAGAACTGATCCCATCCTCCTACTTTGTTGCTGATACACTGAAGGAGTGTGTGCACCAAGAACTTCCACACTCGACAGAATTGATTCTTGTACCACACATCTGTTGCATTGCTTTGGTAGCCAGCAGCTCTTAACCCCGCAAGAATAACTTCAGTGTTGGAATGAAAGACACCATCTTCATCATTCAACTGCAGTTGTGTCCTAATCAAAGATTCGGTCACCACATACTCTGCTCCATCTATCGTTGCTACTATCACTGTGTCAGACTTTTTCTTTGCAGATGCCCAAAATTATCTCACCAAAGATTCATATATCACATTCGGAGAATGTGTCAAAGCAAAATGAATCTTGGAACGCTTCAAAAATTCAACCATAGGATCATATTCCTCATATCCCTTATACTTTCCCAGAAATGCAACTTTGTTATGATCCTTCTTGAATTGTAAAGTCGCCATTGAAGATGTTTTGAGAATTTGTTCTGAATTGATTGAAAGATACTGGGTTTAAATTTGTTTGAGAGGGAATCAGTTAATTTGGGCGAAGATACGAGAATTAGGGTATAAATAGAAGTTACACGGTTATGGTAAAAAGAATTGTAACAAATCTTTGACCGATTCTGACGTGTAAATTAAATTTCAAACTTTTAAATTTAACCCTTCAGCAGAATCCATGGTCAATCTGCTGATTATTAGAGTCAATTAGCAGAAATGGTTGGTAAAATATCTTCAGTAAATATCAAACGTTTCACTGTGCCATCCGTTAAGCATTAATTACCCCATTACGTTGACTCTGCTTATAAAATCCACCCAAATCACAATTCTTATCAATCACTTATTCCCAAATAAAGATCAAACCCTAGATTCTCAATTCTCCCTCAATTGTATCCAAAACCATGTCATCCAAACCTGAGATCATCGATCTAACCTCTTCCTCCTCATCATCATCATCTAGCGATGGTTGGAATACTTATTTTCCACCCATTAAACGACCTAGTACACATCCAGTAACCACAAACCAAGGAAGCAAAAGAAAGCATGAGATGGGGGAACCAAGTCAAGCCCCCATTCCTGCTGGCTATGATTCTTCTGACGATCCAAACCCTTGGGTACCTTATCCTGCTTCAGATAGAGACCTAGTCTCTCCTTTTCTCTTTACCTCGGATGAGGAATCTTCCGAGGATGAATATGAAGATCCCTCCTTTCTTCCTCCTTCCACACCTGAAAGACCACAAGGAAGATCTAGGAAGACTAACCCTCCACTTCCAAAATCAAGAGAGGTGGTTCTTGGTCTTCCTGCTCAAGAAGGCAAAGGAGAAGGCAAAGGGAAGGGAAAGGTGGAGTAGTTGTAAATGTGATGATGCCAGGGACCAGACTCATAGGTTCTTGAGCATCTTCATCATCGTTTTCATCAATCCATCTTTCCATGTTCATCTTCAGCTTCTTCATCGTACTGGACATGCATATCTACCACTTTTGATGATAGACTAGTTAGAATTCGTGTAGTTGAATATGTATAGGAATGGTCTTATTTACTTTTGAAGTTGTTTGTAAGCTGTAACTTGTTTCTTGAATGAATGAACAACTTGTTTTAATCGTTATTTGCTCTTCTTGTATTTCCCTTCAGTAGAATTAATGTATAACTCATATATTCCACTTCAGTAGAAACAATTAGAAGCAATTGTTATTACTTCAGCAGGAACAATGAAAATAGCTTTGATCCTTCTTCAGTAGAAACAATGAGAAGCAATTGTAATTACTTCAGCAGGAACAATGAAAATGACTTTGATCCTTCGTCAGTAGAAACAATGACTTCATCAGGAGAAACAAACTTTGGCTTACATGACCTTTTCCAAAACATTTCAAACATGATGAACTTCTTCAACTACACACAACTGCATTCTGCAAAACAGACACATAGTAGCAAAACACACAAACTAATATGCTTATAAACACATTAGATGGTTAGTGTTAGAAATCTAAAATTATACAAGATTTACAACAACATTCAATCCTCCCCTGAGGCATATGCCTCCCCTGAGGCTTATGCCTCCCCTCAAACAGTGCATTTAAGGGTTAACCATCCCAATGTGGACAACTAAGTGTTGAAACCTAGGTCCATCAAAAGCTTTAGTCAATAAATCTGCCACATTATCATCTGTGTGAATTTTAACCACTTTTATCAAATGTTTTTCATATGCATCTCTTATAAAGTGGTGTCTTATCTCAATATGCTTTGTTCTATTGTGAAAAACTGGATTTTTAACAATGCATATGGTACTTTGATTATCAATAAAGATGGTGGTGTTCATGAAATTGAACCCATAATCCAGCAACTGATTTTGTATCCAAAGTACCTGCCCACAACAATTGGCAGCAGCAACATACTCTGCTTCAGTAGATGAGGTAGCAACAATAGTTTGTTTCTTGCATTGCCAAGAAATCAATCTTCTCCCAAGAAATTGGCAACCTCCAGTTGTGGACCTTCTATCCAAATTTGCACCAGCATAGTCACTATCACTATAAGCTTCCAACTTGAAAGGGGACTCTTTTGGGTACCAAAGACCTAGATGAGGCTGGCCTTTAAGGTACTTGAAGATCTTTTTGACTGCATTCAAGTGAGAAGTAAGTGGAGTAACTTGATGCCTTGAACAAGCACTCACAGCAAATGTAATGTCAGGCCTAGAAGCTGTCAAATACATCAATGAACCAATCATAGATCTGTATAGGTGAACATTCACAGCTGGATCTGATTCAATGTTGTTCTTTGGTTTAGGAGCTTCATAAGGTGTAGTGGCAGTTCTGACACTTTCCATACCAAACTTTGTCAAAATGTCTCTCACATATTTCTCCTGATGGATAAATATGCCATCTGGTTTCTGCTGAACCTGTAGACCCAAGAAGAAAGTAAGCTCCCCCATGGCACTCATCTGAAATTCACCCTTCATTAAGTCTTCAAATTCCCTGCACCAAGCTTCTTTGGTGGATCCAAAGATAATATCATCCACATAAACTTGCACAAGTATAATATCCCTTGAATCCTTCTTTAGGAAGAGTGTTTTGTCAATGGCACCTCTCCTGTAGCCATGCTCCAGCAGAAACTTTGAGAGCCTAGCATACCATGCCCTTGGTGCCTGATGTAAGCCATAAAGAGCTTTGACCACCTTATAAACATATTCAGGGTGATCTGGATCTTCAAAACCTTTGGGTTGAGTGACATATACTTCTTCTTCAATCTCACCATACAAGAATGCACCTTTGACATCCATCTGATACACAGTAAAGCCTTTGTAAGATGCATAGGCCAAGAAAATCCTAATGGCCTCAACTCTAGCAACAGGTGCAAAAACTTCATCATAATCTATTCCCTCTTCTTGCCTGAACCCCTGAGCCACCAATCTTGCCTTGTTTTTGACAACTATACCCCTTGCATCTCTTTTATTCTTCAAAATCCATTTTGTCCCAATAGCATACTTCCCATCTGGTAAAGGAACCAATATCCAAACCTGCTGATTCTTGAATTGTTGCATTTCCTCTTGCATTGCCTCAAGCCAACTATTATCTGCAAGAGCTTGTGGAACACTGGTTGGTTCCATTTGGGAGAGAAAACAAGCAACCAGACAGTGTTGAAAGTCTGTATGATTGTCTCTCTGCTGCTGGGAAACATAAGACATAAAAGCAACTTCTCCATACTTTGTCTTTTTCACAGTGCTTCTAGTTTGAACAGGATCTTTAGGATCACCTATTATATTCTCCATTGGATGATTAGTGTGAATCCTTTTTGTAGCATTGGGGTTGACATCAATGGTTTTGTCAAGATTGGTCACATTTGGTTCAAAATCACTATCATAGGAAGAGGAAGTGAAGATGCCAGCTTTGGGTTGGTGATTACCAAGATCTGTAGGACTTGGAAATCGTGTATATGGTTCACCAAAGTCTGTTGACACACGAGCAGAAATAGGAGTAGAAACAGGTTGGGCATCAGCAGTACTGAAGTTATCAGAAGAAACAGGAGAACTGTCAGTAGAACTGTCAGCAGAATCCTGATTTCCACTGATGCCTTATGCTGATTGTCTCAGAAGTGCTTCAGCATCTTTAGTAATCTGTGCACCAAGTTTATCAACTTCTTGAATAGCAGCATGTTCTTGTGTCTTGAGCCTAGCAAGATCCTCTACATAGTGTGACTCATCTTCATCCTTCTCAGAAGTATCTTTTGCACTATTTCCTGCAAAATGGTTAGGAGGAATGGAAGGTACAACAATGGTTAGCTCATCAAACTCAGACTCATCCTCTGAGTCATCATCCAGTACACCTGCATTGTTAGAAGGAGAATCTTTTGTACCTGCAGATTGGTTAGCAACAAATCTAGTATACCCCAAAGAATCAGTTAAGTAATCCAGGTCAAAATACCAAGCATGACCTTGACCTTGTACATTAGGTTTTTCTTCTAGGTATCTCAGATTAAGAGTCTCCTCTATCCTTTTAGCATTCAGGTTATATACCCTATAAGCCTTACTATGAGCTGAATATACCACAATGTATCCCTCATCAGCCTTGCCATCAAATTTCCCAAGTGGGTCACTAGTGTTCAAAATGGTCACATGACAGCCAAAAGGTCTTAGGTAATGAATAGAAGGAACTTTCCCTGTGAGAAGTTCATAAGGTG
The DNA here is from genome assembly GCA_014162995.1 of Artemisia annua. NCBI lineage: Eukaryota > Viridiplantae > Streptophyta > Magnoliopsida > Asterales > Asteraceae > Artemisia > Artemisia annua. Next base: position 56,943 of record LBNU01011084.1, read on the forward strand.
TCTTTAGATGAGGTCTAGTGATAGAGACCCTGTTCAGAACATAACAAGCAGTGCTTACTGCTTCAGTCCAAAACATTGTGGGTAGCTTAGAGTCTGCAAGCATGGATCTTGCTGCCTCTATTAAGGTCCTATTCTTTCTTTCAGCAACCCCATTTTGTTGTGGGGTCCTGGGATTGCTATAGTCCCTTTTTATCCCTTTAGAATTACAAAGGTCTATTAATACCACATTTTTGAACTCTGTTCCATTATCACACCTTATAACTTTAACCTTTTTATTTAGCTGGTTTTCAACTAGGGTAACAAAATCTTTTAAAATTGGAGATGTTTCATCTTTAGTTTTCAAAAAGAATACCCAGAAAAACCTG